>JAKJHU010000040.1:0-181483 GCA_022316685.1 Progne subis subis
TCACACCCCACAGAACTGCCCCTCACACCCCACAGAACTGCCCCTCACACCCCATAGCACCAGCCCCTCACACCCCACAGAACTGCCCCTCACACCCCATAGCACAGCCCCTCACACCCCACAGCACAGCCCCTCACACCCCACAGCCCCTCACACCCCATAGCACAGCCCCTCACACCCCACAGCACAGCCCCTCACACCCCACAGAACTGCCCCTCACACCCCACAGAACTGCCCCTCACACCCCACAGCCCCTCACACCCCATAGCACTGCCCCTCACACCCCACAGCACAGCCCCTCACACCCCACAGCCCCTCACACCCCACTGCCCCTCACACCCCACAGCCCCTCACACCCCATAGCCCCTCACACCCCATAGCACAGCCCCTCACACCCCACTGCCCCTCACACCCCACAGCACTGAGCTCTCCATGCAGGGGTTAAAGCCCCTCGTTCCCTCCCAGCAGCATTTACTCGTCTCCAGCACACTGTGAGGGATGGAGTGACACAGACTGCGTGAGGTCGGTGTGTTGTGAGCCCCAGGAAGGTTCATCACACTCTGAGGGTGGCCAGCAACCCCCAGAAATGGCTCAAGAATAATTAGCCAGACGGCTGATTGGGGGTGTTTTGGAAAAGCAAAAAGGTTTTGATTAAAGAAGAAAATCTCAAAGTGCCCAGAACAGAAGAACAAAAGCCGTGCTCGGTGCAGGGAGGTCCCTGGCACCTGCTCACACACCCCGAGCAGCCCCGAGGATCTCCGTGCTCTCTCTCGGGTACTCAGCGATCCAGGAGGGGTTTTTGGCTGCTGCCCGATGGAAAACAGCCACATTCCTTGAGGAGCAGCCCAAGGGTCCAACAGAGGCCTCTGCCCTGGTTCCTCCTGTCCCCCTGTGCCTCCTGGCAGGCAGGATTTGGGGAGAAGCAGGGGATGAGCCGGGATGCTCCGTGGCTGTGCTAATCCGTTCTCTTCAGCCTCCCCGAGAGCTTTTCCAGGGAATTATTACGCACTGGTAAATAACCCAGCCTGATGAATGCTGCTGTTTAGAAGCACAAATATTCAAGCTAAATCTGTTTCAGGAGCCAGATCTGTCTGGTGTGCCCGGGAAATGCGGTCTGGGTTTTATTTAGGTGGTGCTGGCCCTGTGGAGCACGTCCTGTCCCATCCCTCTCCGGGCACAGCAACTCCATTTGTCAGGAGAAGCTGGCTCTGGGCAGGGAGCAGCCTGTGCTGCTGGCTGGGCACTGACAATAACCCTGCCACAGCTCCCCCGTGCATCCAGCTCCCGCTGCGTGCCAGGGCCAGCATCCAGGCGTGGAGCGGCAGCCTCAGAGCGCTCCCGTTAAAACAGCCACAGAAGGGGTTGCTGGAGGATTCCCCGCTCCCTGGAAGGGTTCCAGGACAGGTTGGATGGGGGCTGGAGCAGCCTGGGAGAGCGGCAGGTGAGTGAGATGGGTTTGAAGGTCCCTTTCGTCCTAAACCGTTCCGGGATTAATTTAATGGCAATGCTAAAAATCCATATTAATTGCCTCATGTCATTAAGTGAGGGGCTTCTTGGGGAGCTCAGCCTCTGCCAGTCTGCAGTTCTAGGGATGTTCTCCAGGAGCAGGGATGGGAAGAGGTGGGAATTCCATTTGACACGTGGAATTCAGCTGTGGAATGTCACCGAGACACACACAGCAGTCACACGCAGACAAGAGATTTTCGCAGAGGTCCTTCCGATCCAGCTCCCAGCTGAGAGAGCAGAGAGAAGAGCCCCTTTGTTTATTTCTTACTTTTTATACATTTGTGGGTCTAGCAGAAGATTGGCTTTTTGGGGTTTCCACCCCTCAGCCTCAGTGGCCAGACCAACTGTCAGTTACAATTGTTTTCAGGTTAGAAATATGCAAACAAAGGACAGGGAATGAAAAACAAAGGATTTGTTTATGTTACAACTGTGGGAGAAGGTAGAAACTGCTCCTAATATTGTACAGTAGCTAAAAGGTCTGACTCCATTTTATGAACAATCAAAAAGCTTTAAAAAACTCAGAAAAACCAGGGTGACAGTTGGGTCAGAAATACAAATAACAGAGGCGTCACCTCGTTATCGGGTGATCAGCACTTAAATACCCTTGGAAAGAGCTGGAAGCCTCCATTCCACTTTCATTTTCTAAGAGCTCACGGTGCTGAGTCTGTAAATACTGTAAATAGATCAGAGATAATGAACATTCCAAATCCAAACTCGAGCTTGGTGTTTCCCGAGTATTATTCATCCTGACCTTGGCAGGGAAGAAAAGAATCCAAAGCCTTTACACCAGGCCACGGCCGCCCGTGATGAATCAGGACTGATGGAGTCCAGCTTTGCCAGGCAGGAGATGTCTCTGGTACCTTTGATACTCTCACAGCTCAGCAGCCCAGCACTGACTCCTCTCTTCCCCAGGCTACAGAGACATCTGCTTTTCTACCAGCCAGCCTCTTGCTAAGAGAAGCAATTTTTGGTTGTGCTTTTCACCCAGCTAATTGCCGAAGAAAACAGCCTCTTGCAGCTTGTTTTATTCCTGCCATCTATTAATTTGTCCTTAAAAGCCGAGCTCCTGCTGGGCCGCCTCTTCTGCACATCACAGCTCTTACTTTAATATGGAGATTAGATCAGCTGTGGCTCCACGGGAGCTTCCCCGGGCACTGCAGGGCTGTTCCCACACACATTCCCACCTCTGGAGCAGCCTGGGACACTGGAAGGTGTCCCTGTCCATGACAGGGAAAAGCCCATGATGGGCTTTAACTTCCCTTCCAACCCAAACCACTCCAGGACTCCATGACTTGAGTGTTTCCTTCCCCATCACCAGCAGATCTCCGGGTGACCAGCCAGAGCTGTCAGGTCATGGATCTGATGGTTCTTTATGGTCCTTGCAGGAACACACTGATCAAGACTGCTTTAGATAAGAGCAGATGAAAAGCTGTTGACAGGAACTGGGAAATTCATCCCTGGTCAGAGCACCACGGGCCCAGAACGCCCCCCTCACACGTCCCCGGAGCAGTCTCTCCTCATTAGGGTCAAATAATCAGAGATCAGAGCAGACAGGGAGAAAATGGGCTGCAAAAGTGTCAGGCTGCACAGAGCAGGGAGATGCAGCTCTGTCAGAACGGGAGGACTGGGGATGGAAGCAGAAATGAGAAGTTACCTGCTGCTCCCAGCGTGTCATTTCAGAAAGGGAGCGGGAAGGGAAGGGCAGGCGTTGGAATCAGGTGAGCCAGCCCTGTCCACCGTGAGCTCCCATGGGAGCTCCCAGCGTGCTGGGACAGGTCAGCAGGCAGGGCTGGGGCTGGTTGGGGGGCTGCTGCTCCCCAGGGCTTCCTCAGAGCTCAGGGGTGCAGGGATGGAAATGCCCAAGATGCTGCTCGGCCTGAACCTCTCCTCCCTCCCTCCCTCCCCCCCCAGGCACCAGGATCCTGGGCTGCTGGAACCCAAAAGTGCAGCCCAGGAGGGGGACAGGGAGCAGCTGAGGGCAGCACAGCCAGGCTGTCCCCACAGCCTCCCCAAAAACTGACCCAGAGCAGGGAGCCTGTCCCCGCTCCCCACTGCAGACATGGCCAGCACAGCCAGGGACAGACATTGGTGGTTCAGCTCTTCACAGACCCCCAAAAAGGGATTTCAAATGGGCACTGAAAGGTTGGGGGAGGCAGACCTGTGGGGAGGGGCTGAGACTGCTGCTGCCAGGGCCACAAATACTTCTGGTGATGCCTTAGGTTCCATTTTCCGTGTGTTCCACGTTCTGTGCTGCCCAGGAGCAGCTCTGAGCTCACACTCAGGGTCACTCAGCTCTCTGCACACAGCAGCCACACAAAACAAATCCTGTTCCTGCTGCACACCAAGGACAACTGGGACAAGTGTTCAGCCCAAAAGCACAAACAGCGGTGGCTGGAGGGAGGAACAAGAAGGATGGGACTGGAGAACCTGGAGCTGGAACTGGACAATTCAACCCCAATGTGCAAATGGACCAGAACTGATCAAAGTGTGAGACCTGGTGACCATTTGTGCATTTTGTGTCCATTTTGTGTCCATTTTGTGTCCATTTTGTGCCCATTTTGTGACCATTTTGTGTCCATTCTGTGCCCATTCTGTGCCCATTCTGTGTCCATTCTGTGTCCATTTTGTGACCATTTTGTGCCCATTTTGTGTCCATTTTGTGTCCATTCTGTGACCATTTTGTGCCCATTCTGTGTCCATTTTGTGCCCATTTTGTGTCCATTTTGTGTCCATTCTGTGTCCATTCTGTGTCCATTCTGTGACCATTTTGTGCCCATTCTGTGTCCATTTTGTGCCCATTTTGTGTCCATTCTGTGTCCATTCTGTGTCCATTTTGTGTCCATTCTGTGTCCATTTTGTGTCCATTTTGTGACCATTTTGTGCCCATTTTCGTTCCACCTTGGGTGTGTCCCTGTCCAGGCTCTTGTCCTGCCTAAGGTGCGTCCTTTAAAGCCTTTCAATAAATCTCTGCTTTATTCTCCAGCCCTGTGCAGCCTCTGTTCCAGCTCAGCCTTCCCCAGGCATCACTGGAACCAGCCCCTTCCCTTCCACACCCATTCCCAGCCTCCCTCCAACCCCCCGGGGGTTGCTGCACGTTCTCAGCCTCACTGGACACCCCTGGAACATCCCAGCCGGGCAGTTTTCCTCACCCTGGCGCTGCACCTGCGGCAATCCTATCGTTCTCATCCCTGCCCAGAGGGGTTTTGTGTTTTACACCTCAGTAACTCTCACCCACAGCCCTCGCTCCTGTTCATCCACACACCTCAGGGACAGGATAAACCGCCGCTTTTATTTTGTCCCTCTTAAAAACAGAGAAAAAGAAACCTGCTACGGGTGTGCTGAAAGAAAAAAACCAGCCTTGGATCGTCTGAAAGAAGAGGTGTAAAATTTTTAAAGCTTTTTTTGCACTGCCTGCTCATTTCCCATGGATTGCCTGGGAAAAGACAAACAAGCCGAAAGCAGGAAGAAGAGAGGGAACTGAAGGCACCAGATCAAGAAAAAAGAGCAACGAAAGAAGAACAAGTACAAGATTATCCTCAAAGTGCAGGTTTAAATCAGGTTGAAATGAATCTGTGAGACCCAGAGATCCCCGTGCCTCCCCTGAGATCCTCCATAGACTGCAAGGGCAATTTTCCCATGCTCATTCCCACTCCAGGAGCTGAGCTGAGCGCACACCACAGTCAAACACTGATCAATTCACATCCCTTTTTAGCAATTTAAGTCCAAATGAATGTAGATCTGATCCCAACTCCACACCGAAGCTTTGAGCAGGCCCAGGCAGACCTGGAGCATCCGTGCCCATCCTCAGCATTCCCCCTCCCCAGGCAGCAGAGCACCAGGAATTCACTGCCCTGAGCACAGACAGAGGATTAAACTTCCGGAGGGGGAATTGCTGAAAGGACCCAGGGGACTTTTCCCCCTCCCTCCAGTCCAGTCTGGCCCAAGGATCAGTTTGGGGATTGGGCAGGGGCTGCAGCAGCTCAGCCCCTCCATGAACACTTCATTTCCAGACAGGGAGGACAAACCAGGGAGATTTGGGGATCCCTCACCTGTGCTCTGCCGCCTCGGGCACGGAAAAGACACAACAACTCAGAAACAAAACCAAAACCCACAGCAGCCGATTCTAAATTCCCTCCAGCACAACCCAAAACCCAGGAGGGTCCAACCCCTTCTCAGCAGCCCCTTTGAAAATCCACATTGAACCAGACCAAACCAGTTACTGCTTCTACCACATTCCAGCATCGCAGGACCAGGAAAACCAGAAATAAGGACTCAAAACTCGGACACTGCTCCTGTGTTGGAGTCCAGGGCATTCCTTTGGCTGCCCTGGAGGGTCAGAGACCTGGGCAGGGGGGTCTAGGACCCTGGCCCAGAGCTCAGAGGGACACTGGATTTGATTTCAGTCCATGGGAAAGGCTTCTTGCACTACGAGAGGGTTTGCAGGCCACAGGAGTGTGAAAAATAGTAGTTTAGTTTATCATAGGGTGAAAAAACAGTGGATTTTGATTTATAGCATTGGAGTGAATGGGGACAAGATGGAGAATCTGGGGCGTTGTCTCCTGCTTCTTCCTTCTTGTTCCCTCACTCCATTTCAGCAGTGACGGTGGCACAAAGTAGTTTGTGAGGATTTGGTCAGAGTAAAGATGACCTGTTTAGTAATAGTGATAGACATTGCTGAGAAATAGTAAATAGAGAATACATAGCAATTAGTATAAAAGATAAGGACAGCCCTGGGACAGGAGGAGTCACCAGATGTCCGAGCCGCGGCAAACTTCTTTTGGACACTGAGAAAATTGTAAGCTAAGAACTAATAAACGAAGCAGGTAACCTTGAAGACTCCGTCTTTTCCTGCGTTTGGCTCAGAGCTTTGCAGAGGGCCAGGACCCTAAAGCCACCTGAATGCCGGGGAAAGCCCCCGACATCTGGCGTCCCTGACTGGGCCTCCTGAAAAGAACTACCGAAAAAGGTCACAGCAACCCCTGCAGAAACACTCCTGCTGCACACCCTGCTCCCAGCAGGAGCCACCAGCACTGACACCGCACTCCTCTGGCAGTGCCCCCTCCAAAGGGCCACCCCAGCCCAGAAGGGTCAGCTCAGACTGGACAGCGCCTAGTTAGGACCAGCTCATCCTGCTAGGCTGAGCTTGGCCAACCACAGCAGGATTATTGCAGCCACAGGTCTAGTAAAACTGAAATTTAGGGGTTGAAATTGCATTTTTAATCACTCCCTTCCCGAAAACACCCCAAAATTTACACTTAATCATCCATCCCGTTTCTACTGACCCTTGTGGAATCAGAATTGCCAGGTTTATCCCAAAGCAGCTTTAGTGGCTTTGCTGCCATCCTTGTGCCTGGTACAACCGTGAGAGGACGATGTTTGCCCCCACTTAATGAACCAAAACTGCTGGCTGGGGGTGGTGGGACAGAAAAAGAGATTATTTGTTTGTTTTGGTGATGAGCATCGCTGGAACCCACCGGCAAACCCCAATACGAGCAAGGGGGGATGGCTTTAAACTGAGTTTGAAAAGTGGGGAGGTTTAGATCAGACATTGGGAAGAAATTCTTTCCCTGCTGTCGATTCCCCATCCTTGGCAGTGCCCAAGGCCAGGTTGGACATTGGCACAGTGGGAGGTGTCCCTGCCATGGCTGGGGTGGGATTAAATCCCTCTAACCCAAACCATCCCGGGATTTGCCAAAATCACCCAAACCCAGAGCTCAGCCCCCAGAGCCCCTCCAGGAGGGGTTTGCAGCGTGTGCACAAACTCAGGCTCTCCAGTCAATTGCTTTTGAATTACACGGATTAATTTAGGTGCAAAGGGCCAGGTTTTAATTGGCACAGCCCCTCCAGGGCCGTGTTCCTCTGGGCTGTGAGTAAAGGGCCCCCAGGGAATGAAGGCACCAACACATCACACTCGAGAGGAAAATTAATGACCCCATAAAACACACCCTGGTGCGCCCTAAAGCAAAACTGGCGATGTTTATAAATTAAAACTTAGCATTTCCAAGCCTCCTGCTGGCAGCAGCCGTACTGAGGCAGGAATTACTGAAAGCCCTAAAACACAACAAACCAACCTGAAAAAAAAAAAAAAAAAAAAAAAACAAACCAAAAAATACCCAAAAAACTGAACAAACCCTAAGAAAACAACATCCCTGGCAAAGAGATTTTCTTCTTTATCAATTCCAGCTCCTGATAAATGACTGGTGTAAGTTGGTATTACCAGGCTGGCAGCAAACTTGTTATTTCTGAACTTGTTCTCAAGATACAGGATAATACATTGTGGATATTGATGTTCTGTTGACAATCCTTTGACCTTGCAAAATTTCATGGAAGACAAATGCACGGGCCACGGACCGAGCTGCAATATTTTTTTAATGACAGGCCGGAGAAGATTGAAGGAGAAGTTCCCAACCCCGTATCAATCATTATTTCCCTCTGCCTTCAACCACCGAGAAGAAGTACCTGATAAATGACAGCACCTTCCACATTCACCCAATCAAAATTTAGCCTGGAAAGTCCTAATGTCAAAACCCCACGCTGGTACACATTGTTTTGACAAGGAAAATCACAGGGTTTGCAGAATCCTGCTTCACCGGGCTGAGATTCCTTGGAGCTGGGAGAGAGCAAAAGGAGAGCCCAGGGCTGTCTGCGGGAGCGGCTCCCGGGGAGCCTCTCCCAGCCAGGAAGGTGCTGGAGCTGCAAAAACCGGGGAATGAAGAGCTGCAGAGCTCAGCTGGGAAGGGCGCAGTGCTTTGGAAGCCCGGGACGGTCACGGGCAGGGAGCTTCGGCCCCATCCCAGCGCCTGCCACAGGCAGGGACACCTTGCACAGCCCAGCTTCTCACCCTGGGCTGCCCCGGGGGGAAATTCCTCTTACAAAGCGACAGGGACACAGGGGAGGGGCTTCTGCAGCCCTGGAATCTCTTAAAAAAAACAACCCGAACCAAACTCCCTAAAAAAACCCCAAAACAAAACAGCAGAAAGAAGAGCCCAGCTCTGGTCTGGTTAATGCAGAGTAATTAAAGTAAATCGTGCCAGGACACAGGGAATGGCTCCCACTGCCAGGGGGCAGGGATGGGTGGGAGATTGGGAATTGGGAATTCCTGGCTGGGCTGGAATTCCCAGAGCAGCTGTGGCTGCCCCTGGATCCCTGGCAGTGCCCAAGGCCAGGATGGACACTGGGACAGTGGGAGGTGTCCCTGCCATGGCAGGGTGGCACTGGCTGGGATTTGAGGTCCCCTTCCAACCCAAACCATTCCGAGGTTCTGTGATTTATTCTGCAAGCTCTACATTTTTCAGTTTGTCCTTGGCACTGCATTAGAACCTTGTGTTTTCCTGCCTTTTCAAGGTTTTCTGTGCTCCGACCCTTTCTCCTCCCGCTGTTGTTTCAGGAATGACCTGACCCAGCCTCAGGCAGGTGCTGGCTCTGCTCTGGGGGTGTTGGGACAGATCCGGGGGTGATGGGACAGCTCTGAGGGTGTTGGGACAACTCTGGGGATGGTGGGACAGCTCTGGGGGTGCTGGCTCTGCTCTGGGGGTGCTGGGACAGTGTTGGGATAGCTCTGGGGGTGCTGGGCTGTGCGTGAGCCCCAGCACCCCCGGCTCTGCCGTGCACCCCCAAGCCCCTCCACATCCCCAGAGCAGGGTTTGTGCTGCAGCTCCTCTGCCTGCTCCCTTCCTGGGACAAACCAAACCTGAGCTGGCACCCCAGAGAGCCAAACCCCTGCAGACCCTGCCCGTGCCAACACTGCCCACAGAACCACCCCAGAGAAAATCCCACAGACCCGTCCCACAGAACCATCCTACAGAACCACCCCCAAAAAATCCTACAGAACAATCCCACAGAACCACCCCAGAGAAAATCCCACAGACCTGTCCCACAGAACCATCCTACAGAACCAGCCAAAGAACCATCCCACAGAATCACTCCAAAGAAAATCTCACAGAACAATACCACACAACCATCCTACAGACCCATCCCAATGAACAATCCCACAGAACCACCCCAAAGGAAATCCCACAGACCTGTCCCACAGAACAATCCTACAGAATCACCCAATGAACAATCCCACAGACCCACCCAATGAACAATCCCACAGACCCACCCAATGAACCATCCCACAGAACAATCCCACAGAACCACCCCAATGAACCATCCCACAGAACAATCCCACAGAACCACCCCAATGAACCATCCCACAGGATCACCCCAAAGAAAATCCCACAGACCTGTTCCACAGAAAAATCCTACAGAACCACCCAACGAACAGTCCCACAGAACAATCCCACAGACCCACCCCGAAGAACCATCCCACAGACCTATCCCACACAACCATCCTACAGAACCATCCCAATGAACAATCCCACAGAACCACCCCAAAGAAAATCCCACAGAACCATCCCACAGAGCCTCCTGCACGGGCAGCAGGGCAGGACCAGCTGCACGGAAAGTTTTTAATTCGCCACGTTCAATGATGAATATTTTCTGTCGCCGGGAAAGCTGCTGGAATCCCGGCTGTTCCCTGTCCTGGAGAGGAGGGAGAGGGGGAGAAGGAGCCCCTGGAGCCCAGGAGATCCCCGGATTTGTCCCCCCACCCAGGAGTCACCCAGCAGCCACTTGACGTCCCCGGGACTGCAGCCCCTCCGGGCTCACATTGAATTCCCTTCTGCAACAAAAGCAAGGGATAAAGGCCGGGGGAAAATGGAAAAATTGATCTGCAGTCACAGCTCTGCATGCTGCCCTGCTTTAAAATTTATGGTGGCAATCAGAAGGATGTGTGTAAAGCTTAGGGATGGTAATTCCCCTGGAAGATCTTAAAGGGGTTTGCCCTTGGTGCTGGGAAATAAGGGAAAGGGCAGGGCAGGGATCCGGAATTACCGACAGCGTGGAGATCGATAAATCCAGGGATTTGGGTGGTATCAGCAACGATAGCAACAGGTTACGGAAGATAACTCCAAATTTCCTTACTGGGAACAGCAATCTTTGGCCGTGCTGCATTCCCACAGAAAAGCTGGAACTGGATTTCCCAAAACAAACCGGGCACTGGATTTTTCAAACCAAACCTGGCATTGGATTTTTCTAACCAAACCTGGCATTGGATTTTTCAAACCAAAGCTGGAACTGGATTTTTCAAACCAAACCTCTCAAGCTGCCCAGCAAATGCTCGGTGCCCGTGGGGAGATCAGCCCATCCTCGTTCTGCAGTTCTCCTCCTGCCCTCGGCAGCTCCTCACCACTGACAGCTTTGGGGACACTTTGGGGACACTTTGGGGACTGTCAGGTTTAAGGACAGTCAGGTTTGGGGATACTGAGGATTGGGGACAGTCAGGTTTAAGGACAGACAGGTTTAAGGACAGACAGGTCTAGGGACAGTCAGGTTTAGGGACAGTCATGTTTAAGGACAGCCAGGTTTAAGGCAGTCAGGTTTAAGGACAGTCAGGTTTAAGGACAGTCAGGTCTAGGGACAGTCAGGTCTAGGGACAGTCAGGTTTAAGGACAGTCAGGTTTAAGGACAGTCAGGTTTAAGGACAGTCAGGTCTAGGGACAGTCGGGTTTAGGGACAGACAGGTTTAAGGACAGTGAGGTTTAAGGACAGTCAGGTCTAGGGACAGTCAGGTCTAGGGACAGTCAGGTTTAAGGACAGTCAGGTTTAAGGACAGTCAGGTTTGGGGACAGGTGGTTGCCAGGTTTGGGGCAGTTCAGGTTCTCCAGAAATCCCAGAATTGGGTTGGAAGGGATTTAAACCCTGAGAAGCAGCTTTCCCTGGAGCAGCTCGAACTGCCCCTGCCCGTTCAGAGTCCCACCTGCTGGACCTCGGGAACATCCCAAACTCTGGCACTGTCACAGGACTTGTCAGGACTGCGATCCCTGGCTGAGAGCCCGGAGCACAGCACTGCTGCTGGGACTGAAAGGGGGAAATCCGGGAAAGTTCCCACTCATGGAAGAGATCCTTCCCTGGCAGGGGTGGGAGGTGCCCCTGCCCATGGCAGGGTGGCACTGCATGGGCTTTAAGTCCCTTCCCATCCAAACCACTCCGTGATTCTAAATTATATCGCTAATTAAACCTCTCTATGGCAGCAGCATTCCCCACCCCAGCCCTGCAGGGCACGGGCTGCACCCTGGCTGTGACATCCCAAAGAATTCCCATTTTCCCTGCTCGGCTCTGCTTTGTCGCGGCGCTGCAGCGTGAATCGTGCTCAGAGGACTCTCCCACTCGCCAGGCCCTGCCTTGTGTCACCTCCTGCTGCTGGATTATTTAGAGCCACGGGGCCATATGGCACCGGGAGGAAACAAACACGGCAAGAGACAGCTCGGAGAGGCGTTGGATGGGAGGGAAAAGGGGCCCAAAGGAAGGAAACGAGGCTTTGCCTTGGATCAGCACCTTATGGAAAGGGCTTTTCACCCACAGCTCGTTGTGCTCCGCCCCACGGGGAAAAGGTGAAAATAAAATAAAAACAGAGCAAAGAGAAAAGTCCCTGATCTGGCTGAGGTGTGTTCAGTGCAAGGGTTCACGTAAAAGAGAGACAAAAACAGGAACAAACCCCCCGAGGGAGGGGGGCACACTGCAGATGTCCTGGGATGTGACAGTGCCCCACAGGCTGGACCAGAGGCACTGCAGGCACCCCCAGCAAGCAGAGAGCTTGGACTTATTGCCAGGCAGATCTGACTGATGCTCTGGCCTCTCCCTATCCCGTGGGAATGTGCTGCCAGCGCCCCACAACCCCAGCACTGCCCTGGCAACGCTTCTGACCCTGAGCCAGAGTCACAGAAATCCAGAATGGTTTGGGTTCACAAAACATTAAATCCCACCCCATTCCAGCCCCTTCCACGGGACAGGGACAATCCAAAGCTGCTCCCAGTCCCAATGTCCAACCTGGCCTTGGGCACTGCCAGGGATCCAGGGACAGCCACAGCTGCTCTGGGAATTCCAGCCCAGCCAGGAATTCCCAATTCCCTGTATCCCACCCATCCCTGCCCTCTGGCAGTGGGAGCCATTCCCTGTGTCCTGTCCCTCCATCCCTTGTCCCCAGCCCCTCTCCAGCTCTCCTGGAGCCCCTCCAGGCAGTGGAAATGAGTTCCCAGCCGTGGGCTGAGCCCTGGTGACAGCGCCCCAGTGTTCCCTGTGATCCCTCAGAACAGTGGAAAAACAATCCACCAAATGGAATAATCCTGGCTGGAGGGTGGGGAGACCCTGGCACAGAATTCCCAGAGCAGCTGTGGCTGCCCCTGGATCCCTGGCAGTGCCCAAGGCCAGGTTGGACCCTGGGACAGAGGGAGGTGTCCCTGCCATGGCTGGGGTGGCACTGGGTGGGATTTCAGGTCCTTTTAACCCAAACCAATCCACAATTCGGTGATAAATACTCTAAATAACCCAATCCCCCGTGAAGTGCTCCCAGGAAACCTCTGTGGATCCTTTCCCACGGCCTCAGTCCCTGGAGGTCACAAAGAGGAGAGGAAATTCCCCACTCACGAAGCTTAACGGGGGTCGTAGCCCACATTTTGCTATTCCTGACCTCGAGGCGGTAATTCCTGAAGTGCTAATGAGATGTAAGGTCCCCAATTCCCCGTGGGATCACGGAGAGTGATTCCCTCCCCGCGGGAAGCTTCTCCCTCATTTAGCACAGAGCAACTCCAGGAGGATGCTGCAATTCACGCTTCGCTCAGGGCTGGCACCTCCTCACCCGGCAGGAAATCCTGCCAAAGTCTGACTGCGGGCAGGCAAAGCTGCTCCTCAGCGAAAAACACCAAATCGTCGGGCTTTATTATTGATTAATGCTGGAATTTCATTTTAGGTGCTCAATAAAAAGCTCTCGGTGCCTTTGAAGGAGGCAGAAAGCTGCGAGTGGATATTTGTGCGTTTGGGAGATTGGCAGTGCTCGGGCACGCTGTAAACACACAGGATTTGGGTTTGGGGTTGTTTTAAATCCTCGTTTTAGGAGAACTGCTGGATTTAACCTTTTCACAGGGATGAAGAGTCCTCCCTGGCCAGCAGGGCCAGGACGGGAGTTGGATACATTGTTACCCTGGTTTTTCTGAGTTTTTTAAGGCCTTTTTGAATTTTCATAAATGGAGTCAGATCTTTTAGTTACTGTACAATATTAGAGCAGTTTTCTACCTTTTTCACAGATGTAACATAAACAAATCCTTTGTTTTCCATTCTCTGTCCTTTGTTTGCATATTTCTAACCTGAAAACAATTGTAACTGACAATTGGTCTGGCCACTGAGGCTGAGGGGTGCAAACCCCAAAAAGCCAATCTTCTGCTAGACCCACAAATGTATAAAAAGTAAAAATAAACAAAGGGGCTCTCTTCTCTCCGCTCTCTCGGCTGTGAGCTGGAATCAGAAGGACCTCTGCGAAAATCTCTTTTCTGCGTGTGACTGCTTTGTGTGTCTCGGTGACAATACATGAGTGTAGGACGCTCCCACCCACACGGGTGTGTGCCTCTGGTGTCCATCCACAGCTGCCCAGGAAGACTCCTGGCTCATAACATGCTCTAGGAATTCACTGCAAACCACAAACTCCAGTGTACAAACGCCTTACACAGGTCAGGGCTGGAATGGAGCCTTTGCCCCTTTCACGTGCAGGAGCGAGCGCAGGTTTTTATTCCTCTCTTCAAACAGAATCGTGGTAAAAACCCCTTGCCGGGACAGCGCGGTGGGGAGTGCTCGTTGGAGCAGCTCTTCCCTTGGTGTGACCGGTTTTCCTTTATCCCGGTGCTGCCAGGGATTCACCCAGAGCAAGGCTTTTCCTGGCAGAAGTGGCACTGGAGGGACACAGGTGAGCGATGGCAGTGCTGGGGGCACGCTTGGACTCGAGGGGCTTGGACACTCTGTGACTCCGCAATAAATCGGTGTGAAAAACGCCAATCACTTTGTTTTAAAATAAAATGTTAAAAGTTTAATAGTAATAAAACGGTTATAAAACCAGTAATAGAATTAGAGTATAGAATAGTAGTAGAATTAGAGTAATGAAAATTTGGACAATTAGGGTTAGGAGAGTACGAGACAATAAAAACAAACTTACAGATGTGTCACCCTGGTTTTTCTGAGATTTTAAAGCCTTTTGATTGTTCATAAGATGGAGTCAGACCTTTTAGCTACTGCACAATATTAGGAGCAGTTTCTACCTTTTTCTCACAGATGTAACATAAACAAATCCTTTGTTTTTCATTCTCTGCCCTTTGTTTGCACATTTCTAACCTGAAAACAATTGTAACTGACAGTTGGTCTGGCCATTGGGCTGGGAGGTGAAAACTCCAGAAGCCAATCCACAGCCAGACCCACAAATGGATAAAAAGTAAGAAATAAACAGGCAGAGGGGCTCTCGGCCTTGGCTCAGCCTTGGGCTCTCTCAGAGGAACAGCTCTGCCCTGCGAAATCTCTCGTCTCCGTGTGATGGCTTTGCGTGTCCCCATCACACAGATGTTTGGGTGTTTTTCCAGGCAAAGGTCCAAAAAGGACCCCGTTAACAGAGGCTGCTGTTTGAGATTTCGCCCCTTCCAGGCACGCACAGCTCCTGCTCCCCCCGTGTGTGTGTGCATCCTCCTCCCCAGCCCTGCTCCTGGCCCAGCTGTCGTTATCCCTCTGGAAGGAGGAAGGGACGTGGGCATCTGCTCTTCCATCAGCTGCTTCCTGCTGGTGGTGAGGCTTCCCTGAGCTCCCAGACAAATCCCTGGCAGCTCTGCCCTCGCTCCCTGCGGGCTCCTGGTGCCCACAGACCCCGCTGCCACCCCCACATCCCAGTCAGCACCGTGGTTGTGCCGCTCCTTTCCAAATCTCACTGCTCTTCCCATTACGGAGCCTGATGAGCCGTGGAGGCTGTAAAGCTCCCACCCAGCAGCAGTGGTGGGCTTTTAGAGCCCGAGCTGCTGCCAAGGCTCCCAGCTCCCTGCAAATGCCTTCCCTGTCAGCTGCTCAGCCTCCAGCTGCCAGGAGCCACCGCTGGCATCTGTCAGGGCCATCTCGTTTCCATAAATTCCAGCCCATCGCCGGTTCAGAAGCGGCACAGCCAGCAGTAAACAGTCTGGGGGAGGCTGCAGTCCAAAAATCCACTCCAGTGCTCCTTCACTGCGGGTTGTGGGGAGCAGCAAGAGCTGGCCTTGGAGCAGAAGGGTCCTGGGGTGCTGCAGTGCAGGTCCTGAGGGATGGAGGGGTTCTGGAGGTGCCCTTTGCTCTGCCCCGCATCCACAGCAGGGATTTTGGGCATCGCCCATGGATACAGCAACCTGGGACAAGGGTGTGGCATGCCAGGACAAAGGGGAATGGCTTCAAGCTGGAGGAGACAGATTTAAATTGGAATTTAGGGAGGGATTCCTGGCTGGGAGGGTGGGCAGGCCCCGGCACAGGAGCTGTGGCTCCCCTGGATCCCTGGCAGTGCCCAAGGCCAGGCTGAGAGGGATCCGATTTTTGTGAGATTGTGTTCAGAGTAATAAGGTGCAGAAGGCTGAGATGGGTCCGGGCTATGTGGGGACTCCCTGACATCCGTGCCCTGTGACACTGCAGGACATAATCCATGGAATAGAACAGAATTCCAGGGTCCCTGAGGTGGGAAAATCCCTCCCAGCCCATGGAATCCCAGCTGTGCCTCATCCCCACCCTGTCCCCAGCCCAGAGCTCCGAGTGCCACCTCCAGGAATTCCTGGGACACCTCCAGGGATGGGCACTGCAAACCTCCCTGGCCACTTCCAAGCCCTGAGCTCCCTTTCCATGGTGAAATTCCTGCTGCTGTCCCCCCTGAGCCTCCCCTGGCCCAGGCTGGGGCTGTTTCCTCTGCTGAAATCCGGGAGGTGAAGGACGAGCATCCACTCCCGAGTCCGGGCTCCTGATCTGGGGGTGCAGGCGGGGACACCTGGCCCTGCACAGGGGTGCCCAGCTCTCCTGCCCAGCCCTGCTGCAGGATCCAGCTCTCCTCGCTGCTGCCAAAGGAGGAACACCTTGCTCTTCCTTCATTCTGCCCAAGCTATGCCACAGAACCCCGGGATGGTTTGGGCTGGAGGGGCCCTTACAGCTCACTCTGTTCCACCTCTCCCCTGGGCAGGGATGGCTCCCACCGTCCCAGGCTGCTCAAATCCGGGCTGTTAATTATCCTCATAAAACATCGTCCGATCTCTAAGCGGTTTTTGAAGAGAAATGTTATCACACTTCTGTATGTGATGTATTTGACATATTTAGAACAAACAAAAGGTCAGGTCTGAGAGCCCAGACAGAGAGATTTCATTTCTCATTATCCTCAGTGCTTTAATGACCCTGACGATTCCTCAGGTTTAACAACACGCAGGAAAAGTGTCCTTGGGCAAGCTCCACATCCCAAAGCCATTAGCCGGGAATTGAGGTGTCACGAGGAGAGAACACACGGCAAAAATGTATTTGCGTGACCCGCACCAGCCGACTCGTTAGCGAGGTGTGCTCTCCTTCAGCACCGAGGAGCTGTCAGCAGCCGGGCAAAACCCCCCGGAACAGCGCAGGAACCGCCGGGATAAATGGGAATGGAGATGGGAATGGAAACACCGCGGGGCACGGAGAAATTCCAGCTGGGAAAGAGGAATGTGCAAGCGTGAAACTGCTCCGGGGGACACCCGGGCTGTGACAGCCACCGCGGGGTGACAGAGCACAGCAGCGGGGGCCGGGGTGGGCAGAGGGACAGGGGACAGGGGACAGGGGACAGCCAGGATGGACAGAGGGACAGGGGACAGCCAGGGACAGCCAGGATGGACAGAGGGACAAGGGACAGGGCACAGCCAGGATGGACAGAGGGACAGGGGACAACCAGGATGGACAGAGGGACAGGGGACAGCCAGGGACAGCCAGGGACAGCCAGGCTGGGCAGTGTCACAGCTGCGGGGACAGGCTGGGGCTGTGTCACAGAGGACAGGCTGGGCTGTGTCACAGCTCAGGGGACAGGCTGGGCTGTGTCACCCCCCAGGGGACAGGCTGGGGCTGTGTCACAGGGGACAGGCTGGGACTTTCTCACAGGGGACAGGCTGGGCTGTGTCACAGGGGACAGGCTGGACTGTGTCACCCCCCAGGGGACAGGCTGGCACTGCTACTCCTGCACTTTGGGAATGTGAGGCAGGCTGAAGGAGAGAGCGAGAGCTCCTCCAGCCTGCCACGGCCAGCCCTGAACAGCCCATCCTGTCCTCAGCCCCAAACCCCCGGGAGCCCCGGAGCTGCACCCCTGGCTCTGTGGGGTGAGCACACAAAGCCTCAGCCGAGGAGTTCCGAGCTGCAGAGCAGGACTCTTGTAACACAGGACGCGTTGATGAGCTGCAATCACCCATTGTGACAGCGTAGATTTTTCATAGCATTGTTGCAAGTCCTGGAAAAATGTGATAAAGAGGTTTTGTGAGGATAAAGTGAATTGAGCGAAGGAAATGGCTTGTGAGGGTGGGCAGGCCCTGGCAGCTGTGGCTGCCCCTGGATCCCTGGCAGTGCCCAAGGCCAGGCTAGACATTGGGCTTGGAGCAGCCTGGGACAGTGGGAGGTGTCCCTGCCATGGCAGGGGTGGCACTGGGTGGGATTTGAGATCCTTTTGAGCACAAACCACTCTGGGATTCAATGATTACAAGTAAAAAACTGGGAGGGGGAGTTTCAGTAACCTCAAGGCTGCAGCAGCCTTGTCCCACACACACAAATTTAGGAGACCTTTGGAAACTTTTCCTACCCCAGTGGAGCATTTGATTTCTTTCTGGGGCTGCAGAGAGCACAACAACCTCACATGAACCTTTCCACCAATTAACTGAACTTTTCTTGCCATCCTTATTTAAATGATACAATTATCTCCCAATTTGCTGCCTACTTAGCTGCTTGTGTTCTTTTCAGTTATTATTCTCATCATATCTCTTTCCCTCTTTTTCTTTTCTCTTATTTTTCCAGCTCACAATTGCTTCCACTGTATTCTCTGATTACTGCTGTATTTAATCTTTTTCTGTAACAAGACAAAGAAAAACCCCACAAGCTGCACTGCAGCTCCAGCAGAACGAGCTCTGCTCCTCATTATCCCGGCGCTCCTTGTTCCTGCTCCAGCACTGACCGGGTGTTTCCTGACTGGCCCCCTGCTTTCCCCAGCCCTGCTGCCCCTTCCCTTCATCTCCTGCCCCTTCCCATCATTTCCTGCCTGTTCCCATCATCTTCTGCCCCTTCCCATCTCCTGTTCCAGCCCCTCTCTGCTGGAACCCCGGGCACTGAGAATTCCAGGCTTTCTGTGCTGCCAGGCTCTGACCCCCAGCAAACACTGCACTGACCTGAGGCCGTGGAAAAGGCTCCAGAATGGAGTGACAGCGCTGGGATTGTGGCTGTGGGGTTTGGATAGTAGTGTGTGACAGCACAGGGTGCAAAACTCAGAGCTGGAGGGTTTAGAACACAGGAATAGAGATAAAGCAGGATGGAGGATTTAGGGCAGAGGCCGAGTCCTTCTTTCTCACCTTCTTCTCCATGGGTCTGGGTGGGATTTTGGAATTGGGTAGAAAAATCCACATTGCGGGCCAGGGGTGTTTGGTTATTGGGTTAAAAATAAAAATAATTTAGGTGTCATTTCATAGTTGGACAATCTGTTCTTGAAAGACCTTGCACAGAGTTGAAGACAGAGCCATTTTCTACTTTGCTAGCAAGAATTCACAGCTTGTGAGACTGTAACAGAGATAAGAAGTAATAAACATCTGACTCCAAACACAAAAACTGTCTCTCTCGAGTGTTTAATCTCAGCTGTAACAAGACAGAGAAAATAAGAAAACCCCACGCCTCTCCTCTCCCTTACTCCTGGAGAGCTTTGGTTTTGCTCCAGGCCCTGCCCTGCTTCCACTTTTTGGTGTTTTTTGGGTGTGAAGAGACGCTTTTGCTGCTCCTGCTGTAGGTGAGAGTTGTTCTCCTCTTCCAGGATTTCCCCTCGCATGGCTTTACACTTGAAGACTTTATTGGGAGCAGATTTGGGGGGGATGAGCAGGCAGAGCCCCCAGAGAGGCTCCTCACGCCCTGTCACTGCCCGTGGCCTGTGAGCGCATCCCCCAGCACAGGCACAGGGCACTCACTGCTCCAGAGCCACCCCTCTGGTGGCCCTGGCACTGCTGTGGCACGGCTGCACTCAGGGATCCACGGGATCTCCTGCACCCTGCAGGATTTACAGTTCTGGGGTTCCTGCTCAGCACCTTCTGTGATGCCTCAAGTTCCACCTTCCGTGTGTTCCATGTTCTGTGCTGCCCAGGAGCAGCTCTGAGCTCACACTCAGCGTCACTCAGCTCTCTGCACACAGCAGCCACACAAAACAAATCCTGTTCCTGCTGCACACCAAGGACACCTTGTACCAGTTCCCTTCCCTTCCCCTTCCCCTTCCCCTTCCCTTCCCCTTCCCTTCCCTTCCCTTCCCTTCCCTTCCCTTCCCTTCCCTTCCCTTCCCTTCCCTTCCCTTCCCTTCCCTTCCCTTCCCTTCCCTTCCCTTCCCTTCCCTTCCCTTCCCTTCCCTTCCCTTCCCTTCCCTTCCCTTCCTTCCCTTCCCTTCCCTTCCCTTCCCTTCCCTTCCCTTCCCTTCCCTTCCCTTCCCTTCCCTTCCCTTCCCTTCCCTTCCCTTCCCTTCCCTTCCCTTCCCTTCCCTTCCCTTCCCTTCCCTTCCCTTCCCTTTCTCCAGGATTTCACACGATGTTTGCAGCACAGAGTTTTGTTTCCACGCACTGTGGGTGATTCCCTGCTGCCCGGTGCTTTGTGCCCCTCTGGCAGTGAGGGCTCCTGGGGCATTTCACAGGCACAGAAACACAAAACCAGCTGGACTGAGAGGTTTAATTCTATCCAGACCTCAAATCCCACCCATTCCCACCCCTGCCATGGCAGGGACACCTCCCACTCTCCCAATGTCCAACCTGGCCTTGGGCACTGCCAGGGATCCAGGGGCAGCCACAGCTGCTCTGGCAATTCCAGTCCAGCCAGGAATTCCCAATTCCCAATCTCCCACCTAAACCTACTCCCCGTTACTAACTCATTCCCTGAGACTCTCATTCAGGATAAAATCTCCGTATGAGGCAGATTAAGACACATTCCTGCCCATTCCCAAATGTTCCTTTCCTCCCCACACCACCAGCTTTGAAGTCTTCTCCTGTGAGCTTTCCTGTCTGCAGAGCCCAGGGCAGAGGAAAGCTCTCATCCTCTGCAGCGGGGGTGCAGGGCCGGGGGAGGGAGCGGGGGAAGGTTAAAAGCCTCTGACAATAGGCAAGAATTCCCAAATAATATCCTTTCACGCTTGGTTAGAGCGAGACTCCAGTCATGGAGTCATGGCTGTTGCACATAATGATGTAACTGTAATTGCTTCTCTCTACAAAGGTATTAAATTAAATTCACAAAATGTCAAGGTCCTTTGCATTTAAGTACAATTCAGCGGGGGTTTAGCGGCTATTACCCGCAGCCCTTTAAATGCTTTACGCGGGCTGATTGTCGGTTGTTTGTCCAACTCGGGCTCTGAAGTGCCAAGACAACAAAACACTCCAGGGTGTGCCTGGGGCTTCATTTCGTGGCATTTGGAGCCGGGAGGGGAGACCCCCGCCTCCGGAGCTGCCCCGTGCCTCCCCCGCCCTGTGCCCTCCTTCAAGGGCACTGGCTGGCAATAAACCAGCTCAGCGCCTCGGGCGATGCGTTCTGTGCATCCCCGGGATGGGGGAGGCTGCGGCGTCGGGACACTGCTCCCGACCTTGGAGTGAAGGGGAGGGAAAGGAAGGGAGCGAGCCTTTGGGCTGGGGGTGCGGGGTGCAGGGGGCCCGTGGTCGGGTCGTACCCCGAGACAGCCCGGGGGACTCACGGCTCGAGGGTTCGGTGAGGTTCCACCGGGCTCAGCTGTGAAAAGTGCATATTATACGGCTCTACGCAAGATAGTTACTATATGTATTATGTTGTATTGATTGGTAATGTTGTATTAATATTTTGATAGTATGGTAAGTGTAGTTTTGTAGTTAAAATGTAGTTTTTATGTACCAGCCACAGGAAAACGTAAAACTTTCAGAGAAAAAAGAATTTTCTACTTCCTTATCAGAAGAGACCGACTCCTCCTGCCTCGCTCAGCCCTGAAGACGCCATAAAGATTAAAGGAAAAATTTATACTAACCAGAGACAATTCTTTGTTTGAATGGAATTTATGAACCATGTATGAAATGTATGAATATTCAACAGGCTATTTATTGCTTTTAAGAGATAATCCTTTGTTAACGGGGGTCCTTCTTCAGAACTTTTTGCTTGGGGAGGCACCCAGACTTCTGTACTTAATTTTTATTGTCTCATATTGTCCTAACCCTAATTGTTCAATTTTTTTTAACTCTCATTCTATTTTTATAACCATCTTATTTACTATTAAACTTTCAAAAAATTAAAAACAAGTGATTGGCGTTTTTCACATCAGCCAAAGCTGAGATGCTGCTTCTCTGCCGTTTCAGGTCACGGTGAAGCAGTTGAGGGACGTAAAGTTTGGGGTAGATCAGGGTTTTAAGACCAGAATTATTAGATCTGGAAATAAATTGGGAAAAAAAAAATTCTTTTTCATGTGCAAACACTACTGCAAGAATGACAGATGCCTCCAGTGGCACCGTGCACATCGGGGTGCTGATGGCAAGGTCTTCATCATGTCTTTTATTGGAGCTGAGCTTTTCCCAGAGCAGGAAAGGACAGGACACAGGGAATGGCTCCCACTGCCAGAGGGCAGGGATGGGTGGGAGATTGGGAATTGGGAATTCCTGGCTGGGCTGCAATTCCCAGAGCAGCTGTGGCTGCCCCTGGATCCCTGGCAGTGCCCGAGGCCAGGTTGGACATTGGGACAGTGGGAGGTGTCCCTGGACATCCAGGGGTGGCACTGGGTGGGATTTGAGGTGCCTTGGACCCAAACCATTCTGGGATTTTTGTGTTTCTGTGATGGCACAGCTGAGGCGGTGCCTGCCCCATGCCCACATCACGGGCATGGAATGGAGCACAGGGTCCCCAGAGTCACCCCCCAGAGCCCCAGTCCCCAGTGAGCAAACCCCAGCTGCACCTCCAGGCGTTCCCAGGGCTCGTTCCCTTCCCCTCTGTTTCCATTTCCAAGGTTTCACTGCCAGAAGTCGACGAGTGTCCCAGGAAAAGCTTCCTGTGCAGCAGGGGATCTGGGGGACAAAGGGCTCAGGGGAGAGCCTCCTTCCTGCTGCTTCCATCTCACGAAATGAAGGTTTATAGAAAACAGTTGTCAGTTAAGTTACTAATTAAGAAGGTCAGGTATTGGATCATTAAAAACCTGTGGTGTTCAAGGGCTTCACCTTTGGGAGGTTCCTCCTCACTTCCTTCTGCCAGAGTTCACTGCACGGGCGACTGCAGAGGGAGATTTCACAATTGCTCATACATAATCTACAATTGTGCATATTTTCCATATAATATGCAATGATGTTTACTATTAGACTTGTAGATGTTTGACAATATATTAATATTTTATATTTTATATTTTGTATTTTATATTTTATATTTTATATTTTGTATTTTGTATTTTATATGTTATATTTTGTATTTTGTATTTTATATTTTATATTTTATATTTTATATTTTATATTTTATATTTTATATTTTATATTTTATATTTTATATGTTATAATTTATAATTTATATGTTACATGTTATATGTTGCATTTATTACATAATATACATGTGCAAATAAGCATATATGTAAGTGTAAATTAAATAAATAATTAAATAAGCAAAGAAATAAATCCATCTGTAGTTTCTCCTGGCTCAGTTGACACATTAGTGCCACTTGCCACGGCCACCAGCTGGTTCTGGTTTTCTCCTTGCCCTTTTCCTTTACCCTCGAGCAGAGTTTGCTTGGCTCTGCTTTCCCCCCGTTCACTTGCCCGTGGGACGCCAGCGGCTGGAGCAGGGCAATCCGCTTTGGTGATGCCCCAGCCAGGGAATCATGGAATGGCTGGGCTTGGAAATGACCTCAGATCCCATTTTATGAAGAAAAAAAATGGATCCAGATGCAACATCTCACAGCACCAGCACCTTTCATCCGTGGAGACAGCAGTGACAGCATCTCCTTCCCCACACTCAGTGGTTGCACCTGGTGACCCTGGAGGTCTTGTGCAGCCTAAATGAGTCTGATTCCCCTCAAGGCTCCCACAGATGGAGCCCAGTGCTGGAACCCTGGAGAATTCCAGGCTTTCTGTGCTGCCAGGCTCTGACCCCCAGCAAACACTGCACTGACCTGAGGCCGTGGAAAAGGCTCCAGAATGGAGTGACAGCGCTGGGATTGTGGGTGTGGGGTTTGGATAGAAGTGTGTGACAGCACAGGGTGCAAAACTCAGAGCTGGAGGGTTTAGAACACAGGAATAGAGATAAAGCAGGATGGAGGATTTAGGGCAGAGGCCGAGTCCTTCTTTTTCACCTTCTTCTCCATGGCTTTGGGTGTGTTACCCTGGTTTTTCTGAGTTTTTAAAGCCTTTTGAAATGGAGTCAGATCTTTTAGTTACTGTACAATATCAGAGCAGTTTTCTACCTTTTCCCACAGTTGTAACATAAACAAATCCTTTGTTTTTCATTCTCTGTCCTTTGTTTGCATATTTCTAACCTGAAAACAACTGTAACTGACAGTTGGTCTGGCCACTGAGGCTGAGGGGTGGAAACCCCAAAAAGCCAATCTTCTGCCAGACCCACAAATGTATAAAAAGTAAGAAATAAACAAAGGGGTCTCTTCTCTCCGCTCTCTCAGCTGTGAGCTGGATCGGAAGGACCTCTGCGAAAATCTCTTGTCTGCGTGTGACTGCTTTGTGTGTCTCGGTAACATGGGTGGGATTTTGGAACTGGGTAGAAAAATCCACATTGCGGGCCAGGTGTGGTTGGTTATTGGGTTAAAGACAAAAATAATTTAGGTGTCATTTCGTAATTGGACAATCTGTGCTTGAAAGACCTTGGAAAGAGAGATGGAGCCATTTTCTACTTTGCTAGCAAGAACTCACAGCTTGTGAGACTGTAACAGAGATAAGAATTAATAAACATCTGAGTCCAAACACAAAACACCCTCTCTCGAGCATTTAATCCCGACTCTGACAGAAAAGAAGATAAAACCCCACACCCCCGTGTCCCTGCCTGGCTGTGCTTCCAGGGAATTCTCTGTTCCTGCTGCCTGGCCTGGAATGTGGCAGAGCAGGGCCAGGAGAGCCCCAGGCAGGGAGCAGAGGGCGAGCCCTGGAGAGGGGACACAGGAGCTGCTGCAGAGGATCCTGGAATGGTTCGGGTTGGAAGGGACCTTACAGACCTTGAAGGGACATTAAGGATTATTTAGTTCCACACCCTTTGCATTTAAACATTTAAACAGCCCCATTTCGCCTAAGCTTTATTTAATACATTATTTGATGGGCTTATTTCTATTCAGCCTTTTCACCAGCTTTAAAATTTCCTCGCTCCTTTGCCAAGACCTTGAGAGATCATTACCTTTGACTCAGAAAACCTTTCCAAAACCTTTTTCTTGGCACAGGATACAAAAGATCTCACGGAGCTCTGCAGCAAGGCAGGGGCTGCCCTTTGAAGCACCTGGCTATTTCTGGTCCACACAAAGTTCAACTCAAGCAACCCCAGGAAGCCTTTATAAGAGGTTTACAAAGAAATGTGAATTTCCTGAAGCGTGCTAGGAAATGTGAGCGCCTGCCCAGCCTGAGAGGGAGGAGCTGGTTCCCTGCTGGCCTGGGATTGAGGGTCAGAGCTCTTCCCCCTTTTGGTGCCTTCACGCTCTGCCTGTGCAGGGCTTGACGTGATTTCCAAAAAAGCAAAGTCCTGAAGCACAGGTCACCTGTTCCAGGGCCTGCCCACCCTTCCAGGGATCAATTCCCAATTTCCAATCTCCCATCCAGCCCTACCCTCTGGCAGTGGGAGCCATTCCCTGTGTGCTGTCCCTCCATCCCTTGTCCCCAGCCCCTCTCCAGCTCTCCTGGAGCCCCTTCAGGCCCTGCCAGAGGCTCTGAGCTCTCCCTGGATCCTTCTCCTCTCCAGATGAACATTCCCAGCTCTCCCAGACTGGCTCCAGAGGGGCTCCAGCCCTGCAGCAGCTCCGTGGGTTCCTCTGGGCTCTCTCCAGCAGCTCCAGGTGCTGCCGTGTCCCCAGGGCTGTGGCAGCTCTGCAGGTGAGATCTCACCTGAGCACAGGGGCACAGGGGCAGGATCCCCTCCCTGCTGCCCGCGCTGGGACGCTCAGCTAAGCCTGGCTCAGCTAAGCCTGGCTCAGCTAAGCCTGGCTCAGCTAAGCCTGGCTCAGCTAAGCCTGATGCATTCCCGTCCCCCACTCCCGACTCTGGCACTGCAGGACGCCCGCTGCCTGTCTAAACGCCGCTGCGCCATCAGTCCTGCGTTCCCGCAGCCTTTTCCCGGGGAGCCGTGATTTGTTGAGGACAGCAGACAAACAAACGCACAAGGTCTGCGGCCCCCGGAGCTCCCCGGCCCCGCTTTAATGAGCTCAGGCACAAACTGCGCGCTCCCGCTGCCTCACGAACGGGCACCGCTTGCTCCTTCACATCCTCCCGGCTGCGGAGGGAATAGAAAGCGCTTCATTATCGCAGTCAGAGGGGAATAAATCACCCCGGCCCTGGCACTGCCAGCCGCTCCCCATCCCGGAGCCTGGGCTGTGCTGGGGCTGTTTGTGCCGTGCCCACCCTGCTGCCCTCCTCTGCTGGCACACAGAGCTCCCCTCGCCCCCCGGGCTGAATTCCCAGCGGGGCATTTCCACGTTTCCCTAGATTCTACTTTTGCCTCTTGTTTAGGTTTTTTTGTTTGTTTGTTTGGGGTTTTTTGGGGTTTTTTGGTGAGGGTTGTTTTGGTTTTTTGGTTTTTTTTTTTTTTTTTTGTCTTTGTTGTTGTTGTTGTTTGGTTTTGGGGTTTGTTTTGTTTTTTGTTTTTTGTGGGTTTTGTTTGTTTGTTTGTTGGTTTTTGGGGTCTTTTTTGGTTTTTTTGGGTTTTGTTTTGTATTTTTTTGTTTGGTTTTTGGGGGGTTTTCTTGTTGTTTTTTTGTTTGTTGGTTTGTTGTTTTTTTGTTTTGGTTTGGTTTGGTGTTTTGGGTTTTTTGGTTTTTTTTTTGTGTGTGTGTGTGTTTTGTTGTGGTTTTTTGTTTGTTTTGTGTTTGGGGTTTTCTGTTTTGTTTTGTTTTGTTTTTTGGGGTTTTTGGGGGGTTTTTTTGTATGTATGTGTTTTGTTGTGGGTTTTTTTTGGGGGGGGGTTGTTTTATTTTGTTTTGGTTTTTGGTGTGGTTTTTTTTTTTTTTTCTTTTTCCTTTTGGTGTTTTTCCTTCTCTCCTGAAGCCCGCTGGAGAGCTGGGTTTGCTTTCAAATCAAAAGCCCCTTCTGTCCCTGCACTGTTCGTGACATGTTTCCAAGTGCAGAGCAGAGAGATGCACAGCCCTGGCCCAGCTTTGGTTTCACTGGGATGAGGAGATCTGCTGGGAATGGCCAAGGGCTCGGGGACAGGAGCCCCTGGGACCTGCCCCAGCCCCACAGAGCAGCCGTGATTCCAGCCTGGAGCCTTCCCTGCACACCCATTCCTGCTCCTGCCCTACCCCCTGTCCTCGATTTGGCTCGCAGCATCCCAGAACACCCTGAGCTGGAAAAAATCCACGTGGATCATCGAGTCCAAGATCGGCACAGGGTGATGGAGAACCAGCTGGGAGTGGTGCTGATGCTGTGGGAAGGCTGAGCTGGAGCAGAGACTGCACAGGGCTGGAGAATAAAACATATTTATTGAAAGGCCTTTAAGGATCCACCTTGGGCAGGACTAGAGCCTGGACAGGGACACACCCAAGGTGGAACCAAAATGGGCACAAAATGAACACAAAATGGACACGAAATGGACACAAAATGGGCACAAAATGGGCACAAAATGGACACAGAATGGACACAGAATGGACACAAAATGGACACAAAATGGGAACAAAATGGACACAAAATGGACACAAAATGGACACAAAATGGACACAAAATGGAACCAAAATGGGCACAAAATGGACAGAAAATGGACAAATGGTCACCAGATCTCACACTTTGATCAGTTCTGGTCCATTTGCACATTGGGGCTGAATTGTCCAATTCCAGCTCCAGGTTCTCCAGTCCCATCCTCCTTGTTCCTCCCTCCAGCCACCGCTGTTTGTGCTTTTGGGCTGAACACTTGTCCCAGTTGTCCTTGGTGTGCAGCAGGAACAGGATTTGTTTTGTGTGGCTGCTGTGTGCAGAGAGCAGAGTGACCCTGAGTGTGAGCTCAGAGCTGCTCCTGGGCAGCACAGAACACGGAACACACGGAAGGTGGAACTTGGGGCATCAGTGTCACCTGCCCAGCTCCATGCCAGGAACCCTCATCTGCATGGCTTGAGCCATGGTGGGAGCAAGTTCTTGGAGCTGCAAGTCTTGAGACCGCAGAGATCACTGTTGTTCACTAATCGCTGTCATTTTAATGTAAATTAATTAATGAAGGGTTATCATTCATTTTCTGCAGGACTTTGTGCATTTCCTCCTTTCACGCCGAGGCAGTAAGGCGCATAAATGCATTTATCTTCCCAAACAAAGAACTTTCTTTATGTGATCACCATTGCAAAGAGCAAATGGGGCAGAAAAATATCTGAAGTCACAGCCTGATGAGATTTTTTTTTGTCAAACCTAATACACCAGCATTTTTTATGAAGAGAGCATTCAATGGGAGGTGAGCTTTTTGGTGTTGTTAGGAAGGAGGGAAACCTGTGGGATTATTGCTTCGGAAGCACCTCTGGTCCTTGCTGGCAAAGCAAGGCAAAGCAGCTGGAGAGGAGCAGGAATCAAAGCAGGTGATGCCACCTCCTTCAGTGCCTGGCTGAGCTTCAGCCAAGGACCTGGAGCCAGCAAAATTCCACCTGGGAAATCCCGGGGCGCCCATGCAGACAGAGCTCTGCTCCTCCCAGACCTGCGGCACCCAGAGCACTCCAATGTTCCTCAAGCCCCCAGGTCTGCTCCCGCCCTGGGAGGTGCTGATGGGAAGCCCCAGTAGGACACAGCCCACACTAGGGGAAGGTTCTCTCAGCCTAAGTATAAAATAGAGGGAAATTTGAAACGCCCTAGGCTCAGTGTATGTGTGAGCTCCTCTGGCCCTGCACTGAGAAAAATTCCCTCCAGTGAAAATCTTGGAAATACATGTGGCTGTTTTTTGGTGTGGTTTTTTTTTTTTTTTTTTTTTTTTTGGTTTTTGTTGTTGTTGTTGTTGTTTGTTTGTGGGTTTTTTTGGGGGTTTTTTGGGTTGTTTTTTTTTTTTTTTGTCATTTTGACTTTTGGAGTGATAAAAAGACAAAAACCTGCCCTGCTTCACTTTCCCCTTTTCCTGCATCCCACAGCCAAGGCCTCAGTCTCAACTCCCTTCATTCCCCCCAGGCTGCAAACACATGCAAACATCCCTCAGAAGAGCAAATCAACATCGTGGCTTCCAAGAAATGAGATCTAAAAACCCGATGTGAGGAAAAAACAAAGATAAAGGACACCTTGGGCTGGCTGGCAGTGAGAGTCCCTCCATGAAACAATCCCACAAGAAACATCCCAAATTTCCTTCAGTAAAAGACTGAAAATTCCCTTCTCCGGTTAGCAAAAAAAAAAAAAAAAAAAAAAAAACCACCACAAACAAGACAGAATTTTATATTCTTGGTTTTGTTGCCAGCCTAAAAAACAAAAAACCAAAGGTGGATTAAATGTACCTATCCCAAGGAACAGGGATTTTATTTTAAGCCTCTCTACACCATCAAGTAGGGGGAAAAAAAAAAAAAAAAAAAAAAAAAAGGAAGAAGTCTCTTTCCTTTCCAGATAATTCCTAATTAATAAAGTTATATTTATTACATGCAATTAAAAATATAACCTCGGGGCACGAGCAACAATAGAGATATTCAGGCTGAGAGTTATTTATCAAAATTATTTTCATTGCTATTTTTCCCAGGCACTCCGTGGACGAAAATTCATTTCTGGAAGCTACAGGATCCTGTTTCATTAAAATGGTGTTTTCTAATTAAATTAATTTAACAAAGGCAAAAAAGGATGTTGGGATGCTCCACATCTGAGAATAGAGCTAATTGAAGCGAAGCAGCTCCTCTGCAATGGAAGCAGCTCTGATCTAATCTCATTAAAAAAGGAATAGGCCCTACTTAATTCTTTTATTTATAATATAATTACCAAGACAATTGCGTGGTTGGCACTTCCCAAGGATTTGGCCCAGGATCCCGATGTGGGGATTGAATAAAACTGGCACCGGGATCCCAGCTCTGAGAGAAATGAGACATTTCAGCCCCAGCACCTCCTGCCCTGAGCTGGACCCAACCTGGGAGACCTTTTCCAACCTCAAACATTCCGTGACTTCCTCCTCACTTCTCCCAGCCTCTCCCTGCCACTCCTTCCCTTAAATCCAAAGGGACAGGGCTGAATCCTGAGACTGCCCACCCCCATCACGGCATCTCCTGCAGGAAACACTCACCCCAAGAGCCAGAGTGACCTGTGAGGAGCCAAATTCTGATTCCTGCAGCACAAACTCAGGGGGGTCTGTGGAGTCAGAGCTGGGGGAGGGATCTGGGCACTGAGGGGACTTTGGGGTCCGGGGCACTGGAGATGTTTTGGGGTCTGGGGCACTGGGGAGGACTTTGGGGTCTCTGTACTGGTGCATCACTAAAGGGACCCAAAGAACCAACCTCCAGCCCAGGTTATTAAACGTGTCAATTAAACACATGTGATGAAACATTTCAATTAAACACAGGTTATTACACATTTCAGTCAGGGGCCAGGGAAGAACAAACCCCGCCTTGTTTGAGGCCTGCAGGTGGCAGAGGGCAGGGGAAGGGACAGCTCAAAGGTAAGGCTGATTGCAAAAGCTGATTAAACATCCCCAGTGCACAAGGGGTGGACTGAGGACACTCCTGGAGGGGGAGATGTTCAGAGAGTGCCTGGCTCCAGGTGTGACCCTGTGTCCATGGCAGGGAAGCATCAACTGTCCTGGCTTGGACAGACAGGTGTCTGCCAGGGAAAGATGGATCCTCCCTTGGAATGGGGAATGTAAACCTCTGAATTATTATAATTTTGAAATTGAGGGGCTCTCAGGCAGAGATATGGGAACAGGAATAACAGTTCTTGACTGGGAATATTAAAATACAAATGCAGTGGCACAAACAAACCCATGGGTGGTGAGAGCGCAGGCTGACACGCTGCTGCTCAGGGCGCTGGTCCCAGCCCAGCCCAGCCTCCTGCAGTGACAGATGTGGTTCTGGCAGCAGGGATCCCGCAGCAGGGGCAGTTTTCCTCTGCAGCTCCCGTGGTGCTGAGATGGCTCCGGGGTTCCTCTGGCAATCCAGGGCACACGGGCTGTGCTGCTGTTCCCAGTGCCAGCTGTGATCCAGCTGGGAATGCCGGGCTCCTGCCCTGGCTGCGGCATCTCCCGATGGAGGATGGAATTGTCTCAGCCCTGCCGTGAGCCTGGATGGGCCAGGAACAGCAGAGATCCCTGCAGGGAGGAGGGGTCCTGGAAGGGATAGAGAGCAGTGACACAGCTGGATTAACAGCTGGGGATGGGGCACACACTGCTGGGTACAGCCTGCGCTGCGCCCAAGGCACCAACCCAGTGTGCAAATCCTGGGAGTGTGGAGAGAGACAAGAGGAGATTTGGGAGGAAATCACAGAATCAATCCCAGAATGGTTTGGGTTGGAAGGAATCTTAAATCCCACCCATTCCCACCCCTGCCATGGGCAGGGACACCTCCCACTGCCCCAGGCTGCTCCAAGCCCAATGTCCAACCTGGCCTTGGGCACTGCCAGGGATCCAGGGGCAGCCACAGCAAATCTGGGAAGAAGCCCAGGAAGTTCCTGCACCTGCCAGTGCTGCAGGAATTTGGGGCTCTGCGGTGCTTGGGAGTCACAGGGGACACCTGTGTGGTGGGAAGGGTGCCCAGGGCCATGGGGGCATGAAGGGAACTCAGCAAACTGGAGCCTGGTGGGATTTTTCTCTAATCTCAAACAAACAGGAAGTTTTAAGGAGGAGCGCACTCGATGGGAGATGAATATTGTGGCATCGTTTGGAAGAAATTCAGCCTGAGGAGGGGAACAGGGCTTGCTGTGAGAAGAAAAGAAGAAAATTCCTTTCTTCCCTTTTATTTTTAATACACTCATCACCTCAAACCCCACGAGAGCCATTGTCAACAGCAATCCAAAATCAAAACTGGACTTTTTGTCTTAAAAGCCATTCTCTCATTAAAATAGGAATTAATTCAGGGAAGTTTATGGCTGGGCTCAAACTGAAGCTCCTTCTGGCTCCATTGTTGACTGATCTGCTGCATGTGGAGCCGCAGGACTGAGGGGTTGAACTCCGTGCAATAAATATTGAAGGCTATTTAAACGGAAAAGGGAATCACAATTTCTCTGCTTTGTGTTATATAAGCAAGGCCTGAAATGAAATTACTGCTCCTGGAGATGAAAGAAGTTAAAATCTGCTCGCGTTTTTTACCCTTAGGTTTAAAAGGCAAATAAATATGTAAACAAATAAATCAAGAATATTAAATCTCATCTAATCGGCTTTAACCACAAAATCTACAAAGATGCTTCTTATTCTGCAGCTGAAAGAGTCAGGAACAGGAATCTTTCCCGTGGAAAGCTTTTCTTCTCGGATAAGTGCTCAGAACCTGAATTAAATTAGTGCTAACAAAGCCAACTTTCTTTTTTAAATCCAGATTATGAGCTATAATGTCCTAAACGTCCCTTACTTGTTCCATGTGACTCCAAACCTTAATTTCCCTATTTTCTGCAGAAGTCCTCCTTGGAAAATAACCAAAAAGGGGGCATGGCTGTGGTTCTGGGCACTTTAAAACAGCATGGGAAGGAATTCCAGCCCTTTCCATCCTTCCTCAGCCTCTCCAGGCAGGGCTGGACCTGGACCACGACTTCACCTGTGTGCTGGGACCTGGGAATGCTCTGCTGGAGCAGGAGCGGCAGCCCAGCCCCTCCTCCCTGGCTAGACCCTCCTCGGGATGTGTTTTAGGAGACAAGCACAGCATTTAGGCCGAGCCTAAAGCAGTCTCCTCCATGGCCTCGTGCTTCTGTGTGTGATCGGGACACGCAAAGCAATCACACGGAGACGAGAGATTTCACAGGGCAGAGTTCCTCCTCCGAGAGAGCCCAAGGCTGAGCCAAGGCCGAGAGCCCCTCTGCCTGTTTATTTCTTACTTTTTATACATTTGTGGGTCTGGCTGTGGATTGGCTTCTGGAGTTTTCACCTCCCAGCCCAATGGCCAGACCAACTGTCAGTTACAATTGTTTTCAGGTTAGAAATGTGCAAACAAAGGACAGAGAGTGAAAAACAAAGGATTTGTTTATGTTACATGTGTGGGAAAAGGCAAAAACTGCTCCTAATATTGTACAGTAACTAAAAGATCTGACTCCATTTTATGAACAATCAAAAGGCTTTAAAAAACTCAGAAAAACCGGGGTGACACCTGTGTTTCCCTCAGCAGGGCTGCCCCTGCAGATTCCGACACAAATATTCCCGAGGGTGCTTTTTCCCTTCCCGCTGAGCCCCGAGCGGAGGTGATTAACGCCGGGCTAATTGTGCCGGCGCAGCCTGTGGGGCGCAGAGCACCTGCAGCTCTGCCGTTCCCTCCATCCCTGCCGGGTGTAGAACCAACCCCAGAGTCGGCCATCGCACCTGTTTCCTCCTCCTCAGCGCCCGAAGCGCCCCTGAATTCCCTCTCCCTTTGCGTTCTGCTCCCAAACCCCTTCCCAGCCTTCCCTAGCCCCGGGATTTGCTGCTCCAGCCTTCTCCCGGTTCTGTGCCCCTCTCTCCATCCACGCCACAAACCCTGAGAGCCCTGAGGAGCCGCCCCGGTGGGAGGTGTCCTGCTCATGGCAGGGGTTGTGTGGGAATTCCAGGCACAGGAAATTCTCAGAACCTTGTGCACGCAGGCCCAAACACAGAGACGAATTCAGGGTTTGACCTGAGACCTCGGAAAAGGCTCCCGGATTTAGAGACTGTAAGCAAAAATGTGGGTTTGTAGTTTAGACAGAAACATATTAAGCTGGGTAGTGGAAAGTTTAAAGGTTTTAAAGTTTGGATGTAGAAGTAGTTACAGAAATAGTAAAAAGTTTTAAGGTGCAGCAAGTGGCTTTGTGTGTCGTTATTTGATTGGTTAAGAAAAGTCCCCACTGCGGCAAAAATGTGTAATACAACTTAATTAGCTATTGGTGTGAAAGTGGAAACGATCTGTGTGGCAGCAGATTGTTGGCTAATAAACCTTTAAAAAGCCTGTAACCTGTGGTCTTGTGACCACGGACCGCGAACTCCTGACCTCTAACTCGTGCTGTGAAGATGTTCTCACCCCCTCATGAGACTGAGGCAATAAATCATGACTTAAACATCTCTTGGTGTCCCCTCCCTTGTGTAAGCCCAGCAGGATTGGAATGAGATGGGATTTCAGGTCCCTTCCAGTCTGCAATTCCATGAAAACTCCACCCACTCTCCTTCCTGGCTGCATCCCACTGGAGGTGGATCTCACTGTCGTTTCCTTTCTCTCCTTTCTCTGCAGGGCTCAAACACATTCCGGCGGTTTTGGGCTATTCCTCCCTCACACTTCCCAACAAGCCCAGCTCTGGTTTGTACCTGCAGGTGCTCCTCTCTGCAGTCCCACCAGAGCAAGGGATGCAAGGGGCTGGTCCCTTTAAACCAGCAGGAATCCATGAGTTCATTCATGGCACACTCACCCAGCCCGAAGGGTCTCTCTGAACATCACGGACCAACATTCCCAGGGCAGCGGGGACTCCTGCACTTCTCTGTCACCCTGGTTTTTCTGAGTTTTTAAAGCCTTTTGATTGTTCATAAGATGGAGTCAGACCTTTTAGCTACTGTACAATATTAGGAGCAGTTTCTACCTTTTCTCACACATGGAACATAAACAAATCCTTTGTTTTTCATTCCCTGTCCTTTGTTTGCATATTTCTAACCTGAAAACAATTCTAACTGACAGTTGGTCTGGCCATTGGGCTGGGAGGTGAAAACTCCAGAAGCCAATCCACAGCCAGACCCACAAATGTATAAAAAGTAAGAAATAAACAGGCAGAGGGGCTCTGGGCTTGGCTCAGCCTTGGGCTCTCTCTCAGAGGAACATCTCTGCCCTGTGAAATCTCTCGTCTCCGTGTGATTGCTTTGCATGTCCTGATCACACTTCTCCATCCCTGGAAGTGCTCTGAAGGAGCAGCCCAGGCTCTCAGGGCTGGCTCTCAGCAGACAGGGTGCTGTGAGGTCCAAATGACTCTGTAATTCCTCACCTGGACCACAACCTGCTCCTGTGAACGTTTCTAAATCCGATTTTCCTGAGCTGCAGCCCCCAGGGAAAGTCTCCTGCCCCTCTGGAAAACCCCACAACCCCCCAGTTACCCTTGGAACTTTTTATCCCTTCAATTCCTCCAGCTCCAGCAGGAGTGCTTCAGCTGGAGTGGGGATGAACAAACATTGCAGGAGTGTTTGGGAACAGACAGATTATTTCCCAAGAGTTTCCCTGTGCCTCTCCTCGAGCTCTGCTGCATTTGTTATTCCAACACTCTTGGTTTCTGTGGAGAGAATCCTCCTCTTAATTAACTCTCTGCTCAGGCTGGACCACTCCACATCCAGGCAATTCCCACTCCTGCTTTTTCCTTCCCCAGCCAGCAGAGAGGCAAAATTCTCAGGGAAAGTGAATAAAATGTCCCAGACATTGCTGTTCCCTTTCCAGCAGCATCTCCCGCTCCAGGTTCCCACAAATCCATCCTCATCCGAACACTGTGCCTCTAATTCCCTCAGCTCTGCTCTGGAATTCTCCTGGCATTTTCCCCCATTCCGATTTTGCACTTTATGACATTGTTTCATTTCCTGGCTTTTCAATCTTCCCAGGAGGCTGCTGAAGCTCCTGGGATGGGCATCAGAGCTGAACTGCCTGGATGGGCTGGGGAGGGGAACTCTTCCCACATTATAAACTCCACATATTGGTAGTAAACCCTTCCCTCTCTGGGCATTAAACCCCTCCAGCTTCCCGGTGAATTCCAAGCCAGAAAGTTATGAATACAGAAATGAGGTTTCAATAAGTGTCAAATATGATTCCCATAAACCCTGACCACTGGGCTACTGCATTTTGAAAAAAAAAAAAAAAAAAAAAAAAAGATCAAATCACTTTTCTGAAGCTTCTTTGACCTTCAGCCACACACAGTGAGATATAAAGCCCTTATTTCACTTCTGCCTCGAAAGAGCCACGTAAAATTATTAAGCCCTATGAAAATCTTGTACTCCTTGGCAATCAGCAGAAGAAAATAGAAACTCAAATAGAAAAATAGACAATTACATACTACAGGCAATTTTCACACAGTATTTACGTGGCACGAAGTCCATAAAATCGTGTAGCAAGCATTTTGTTGTCACGCTGAGCTCCAGGTGATGGAGATAAAACAATTCAAGCAGCAGCTCTGCACTCTGGCATAAATTAGTTAAAATCATTTGCCTCCATGCACTACAAAACATGAGCATTGAGTAGAAAACTCTATTAAAAATTGATATAGTATTTCCTGGCTGAGCTTTAGATGAATTATAATCGGATCAGGAGATCCTTCCCGATAACGCCGTGAGGCAAACTCGGGGCTGACTCACCTGGCACGTGGAGGAGCTGAGAGGTCTGGGTGGTCATTGTGGTGCTCAGGAGTTGTGATTCTGGGTGATCATTGTGGTGTTCAGGAGCTGTGATTCTGGTGATTATTGCAGTGCTCAGGAGTTGTGATTCTGGGTGATCATTGCTCTGGGTGATCATTGTGGTGTTCAGGAGTTGTGATTCTGGTGATCATTGTGGTGTTCAGGAGTTGTGATTCTGGTGATTATTGCAGTGCTCAGGAGTTGTGATTCTGGGTGATTTTTCAAGGTGTTCAGGACTTGTGATTCTGGGTGATCACTGCAGTGCTCAGGACTTGGGATTCTGGGTGATCATTGTGGTGTTCAGGAGTTGTGATTCTGGGTGATCACTGCGGTGCTCAGGAGTTGTGATTCTGGGTGATCACTGCGGTGCTCAGGAGTTGTGATTCTGGGTGATCACTGCGGTGTTCAGGAGTTGTGATTCTGGGTGATCATTGTGGTGTTCAGGAGTTGTGATTCTGGGTGATCACTGCGGTGTTCAGGAGTTGTGATTCTGGGTGATCACTGCGGTGCTCAGGAGTTGTGATTCTGGGTGATCACTGCGGTGCTCAGGAGTTGTGATTCTGGGTGATCACTGCGGTGTTCAGGAGTTGTGATTCTGGGTGATCACTGCGGTGTTCAGGAGTTGTTGCTTCCCATCATCAACAGGAGCAATGTTTGGTTGGACTGTGGATGTGATTTCCAGGGCCGGGGCTGTAGGTGGACTTCCACTAAAATATTCATGATCTGCGTGTTAGCAGCTCCATTTAATTGCCATCCGTAATTAGTCTGCCCTGTGGACAGAAGCTATTTTATAAACATGGGATGTACCGGACGTTCCCCCTTAATTTGTAGTGTGGACTTTGTTTATCTGACAGTCAGGCACACAGAAATGGTGTTTGTCCATAATGGAACAATCCCTGCTCAGGCTGCTGGGTGTGTCCGTGATGGAACAATCCCTGCTCAGCCTGCTGGGTGTGTCCATGCCGGAACAATCCCTGCTCAGCCTGCTGGGTGTGTCCGTGATGGAACAATCCCTGCTCAGCCTGCTGGGTGTGTCTGTGATGGAACAATCCCTGCTCAGCCTGCTGGGTGTGTCCGTGATGGAACAATCCCTGCTCAGCCTGCTGGGTGTGTCTGTGATGGAACAATCCCTGCTCAGCCTGCTGGGTGTGTCTGTGATGGAACAATCCCTGCTCAGCCTGCTGGGTGTGTCTGTGACCTCCCCCAGAGCCAGCTCACAGCTCCTGCACCCAACATCCAACCCCACTCATTCTGCAGCTCCAGCTCTGGCACTCTGGTTTTGCCCCCATGGCTCAGGAGTGGATCCTGTTAGAGACGGTGAGCTGCAGAGATGGATCCTACTGCCGGATCCCACAGCTGGATCCCACACCTGGATTCCACAGCCAGAGCAGCCAGATCCCACAGCTGGATCCCACAGCCAGATCCGAAAGCCAAATCCCACAGCCAGAGCAGACGGATCCCACAGCTGGATCCCACAGCTGGATCCCACAGCCAGGTCCCACCCCATAGCCAGATCCCACAGCCAGATCCGATCCCACAGCTGGATCCCACAGCTGGATCCCACAGCTGATCCCAGCTGGGGCTGCTGGTTTGCTGCAGGAATTGCTCCTTCCTGAAGATAAAATGAGGAATTAACGTAGGACAACGCGGATCCAGGGTCTGGGTCCCTCCTCCTGCCCCGAGCCTGCGGACAGCCCAGGGCTGAGGTAACACAGCCGCTCATTTAAAAACCCTGTCGGTGGCCAAAAATTACAAATGAGAAGCTTCTATAAGATTTTATGCCACACTTAGATTTTGCACCTCTTCTTTTATACTTGACCAGGGTTGGAAATCTGCTGTCAACGGAGAAGAGGATACAGGATGGGTAGTGCTGGGTTAGTGGTTGGATTCCTTGGTCTTAAAAGTCTTTTCCTACCGAAATGATTCCACAACTCTGTGGTTCTGTGTGTCCAAGGACAGCCCAGCACCTCGTGAGGGGTGGCTGCAAAGCCAAATTCTCCTCGGCAGGGTTGGGAGCAGGAGCCACAATCTGGGAGGCTTCAGCCAAGATTTTGGGGCGGGCACCTGTGGAAGAGTCGCCCAGAGGTGGGGCCACCTCCATCCCTGGGTATTCCGAACTCAGCCAGACAAAGCCACGGCTGAGCTGCTCTGCTGAAAGCGGCATTTTTTGGGGTGACCCCCGGCGGTCCCTTCCAGTCCGTATTTCTGTCATTCCTGTCCCTGCTGCTCGTTCTAGACATGGTTTTTTCCGAGCGATTCCTGTCCTACAGAAGTTTTATTTCACCACGCTGAGCTTTATTTGCCTTTAGGGTGAGAGCTGCGGCCTTGCCTGCTGTAAATAACTCCCAGCATCTGCAAATGCCCCACTTCATTAACCACTCCCTTCCCCGCTAATTAGCAACACAGGCAGCAGCAGTCCCGGGGCGGAAATCTCCGGGCAGTCCCGATAACCTCTGCCACAGTCGAGCGAGCATTTATTCCCCGTCTGTGTCCCGGGAGCGCCGGGGACAGTCTGGGAGCGCCTGCGGGAGCTCTCGGTGCCTGCCCGCTCCAGGGAGGATCGGGCTGGTTTTCCATGTGGAAAACCCGCTCCACACAGCAGCAGTGGCTCTGCCCCGGCTCCCGGGGGAGGCTGTGAAAATCCCCGCCTCTGGCGGCTCCGCTGGGCTCATCCCCCGCCTTTCAGGAGCTTTTGGGATGTTTTCCTCACTCCTCCTATCGCTCTCCTTGTGCTGCGCGCCACTGACTGGGAAAGGAGTTAAAAATAAAGCTGTGTTATTTAGCAGGAGGAAAGAAAACACTCATTTAAGTGCTATTTATACGCCTGTGGAGACTGCTCCTGGAAATGCTTCAGCAGTTCCAGCTCCAGCCGGTCACCCGGGGAGGGAGGAACTCGGCAGCTCCTCAGTGTTATTTACACATGGTCACATCCCTGGTGCCACTGGGGATCTGCTTCCCTGCTCTGAGGGGGAGAAACTGAGGAAACACGATCCAGGATCTCACATGGGCTCCCTGCCAGACCCAGGGCAACTGTGGAGGCCAAGCTCCTCAGAATCCCAGGATCCCTGAGGCTGGAAAAGCCCTCCCAGCCCTTCGAGCCAACCTGTGCCCGATGCCCCACCCTGTCCCAGCCCAGAGCTCTGAGTGCCACCTCCAGGAATTCCTGGGACACCTCCAGGGATGGGAAATCCAAACGTCCCTGGCCACTTCCAAGCCCTGAGCTCCCTTTCCACGGGGAAATTCCTGCTGCTGTCCACCCTGAGCCTCCCCTGGCCCAGCCTGAGGCCGTTCCCTCTGCTCCTGTCCCTGTTCCCTGGGAGCACAGCCCGACCCCCCCGGCTGTCCCCTCCTGTCAGGGACTTGTGCAGGGCCAGAGTCACAGAACTGATTAGAATTGATTAGAATTGATTAGAGTTGATTAGGTTGGAAAAGACCCCCAAGATCACCACGTCCAGTCACCGACCCAATCCAGTCACCACGCCCCCGAGTGCCACATCCATGTGGTTTTTGAACACTCCCAGGGGTAACAACCCTGCCCGCCTTGGATGTCTTTACCGCTGCCCTGGGCAGTCTGTGCCAGGGCCTGGCAAGTCTTTCGGTGAAGAAAACTTTCCTCCTGTCTAATGTGAACCTCGAATGTGGTTAACCTTCCCGTGAGGAAGATGTGTCCACCCTGCCACAGGAGCACAGCCACACGCCCTGACACTGAAGCAGTGGGGCCCAGGGGGGCAATTCAGGTTATTCAGGATTTTAAAAGTCCAGATCCGTTTGGGTTCGGAGAGACCTTAGAGGCCATCTCATCCCCCCCCTGCCATGGCAGGGACACCTCCCACTGTCCCAGGCCCCAGTGTCCAGCCTGGCCTTGGGCACTGCCAGGGATCCAGGAGCAGCCACAGCTGCTCTGGGCAGTGAAGATTTAGGACGTTTGGAAAGGTGCCCACGGTTCTGGAGGATCTGCACCAAGGAGAGCAGCACCTCCACCAAAGCCAGGTTCGCCTTCCCGAGAGCAGTGGAGCACCTCAGGGTGCCCCTGCCTTTCCTGGGGCAGTGCAGGGAGGAATGCCAGCCCCTGCCTGCCACCAGCACAGGATAAGGGTGACCAGAGCCGGGACAGGGCAGCAACGGGAGCAGGGAGCAGGAGCACTGGGCAGTGACCACAGCCCCAGGGTGAGCTGGAACAGGGACACTGCCACAGCCACCGCTCGGCAGCCAGGAGCAGAGTGCCGAATAAATCACTGGCAATTAATCCTGGGAGCAGCTTCCACCCCAAAGCGTGTTTGTATCCATCACAGTCTCGTTATCAGAGGGAAAAGCAAACCCACAAAAACATATCCCAATTAAGTGCTTGGAGCTCAATGAGGCTTCGGCTCCTCTTTTGGTTCTGCTGCGCCCTCCGAGTGCCAGGGAAACCTTTTGAAGTAGTCAATGGTTATTTTAACAATTCGACTTATTTTCAAATGATTTACCCTGGAAAATAGCAATTTCTAACTTCCTTGGATTCATTGAACCAAAGTGCTCTAATCTGTCATATAATTAAACTACCCATTAAGGCTTTTCCTGGCTGAAAGAATCAAATCTCAGAGGCACCTGACCTTTGGGCATTTCAGCCTTTCACACTCCACTTACCCAGTTGTCTTAAAATTGCCTATTAGTGACTGCCTGGCTTTATGGGCTTTCCAAAGAGTATTTGGAGGGGAAGATGTGATACTAAATAAATCTATTACTAATAGCTCCACTTCTTTTTAATTCCAGAGTCCTGACAGGGAATGTAGCCCTCGGTCCCTGCAGGTGTGCTTTGCTTTCTTAATTAATTCCTCACTGGGAAAGCCTGACAGAGGCACCACGTGCTTTTGGTTTTCAATAAAGTGCTGAGATCGAGGGAGCCTGGGAGGAGATCTGGAGATCCTTCCTGACCATTACCACCAAAATCTGCTGAGCAGACAGGAATGTGCACCTCCAAAATATCATCAATTGAGTGTGCAGCTATCTGAGTCTGTGACCTCTGGTTTTGCTTTATCCAGCGAAAGGGTCTATCCCACATGCTCACAACAAAAATGGGGAAAAACTTCCCAGCCTCTGCCAAACACTGCAAAGTCTTTGTGGACAAGAGCAGTGCGAATATTGGTGGGATTGGCAAGGACAGGATGAGCCAAACTGCAGGAATTCCAGCAAATTAAAGGAAGGTCAGCTCAAGGACTGGCTGGACACAGCAAGGCACAGGAATTTGCACACCAGCATCCAGCCAGAAGCTGCTTTTCCCATGGGATTTGTACCAGCTGTATTAGTTTATATTTAAAAATAGTTCAGCTTTTGGCTTTTTTCTTCATCGGGGGACAGGACACAGGGAATGGCTCCCACTGCCAGAGGGCAGGGATGGATGGGAGATTGGGAATTGGGAATTCCTGGCTGGGCTGGAATTCCCAGAGCAGCTGTGGCTGTCCCTGGATCCCTGGCAGTGCCCAAGGCCAGGTTGGACATTGGGGTTGGATCACCCTGGGACAGTGGGAGGTGTCCCTGCCATGGCAGGGGTGGCACTGGGTGGGATTTCAGGTCTCTCCCAACACAGTTCCATTCTGGAATTCTGGGATTGCCCACACCAGACCCTCCCCTTCAGCAGGAGAGGCAGGAGCAGAGAAATCAGGGGATGCTGGACATGGAGCTGAGTTCCCACCCCAGTGCCAGCCAGCAGCACAGTGAGGAGAGCACAGGCTCTGCCCCACCCTGAGGTGCAGGAGTCTGTGCCTGGCAATTATCCGAGTGCCTGGCTCATCGATTTTCAGTTTTCTGCTCTGTGGCGGCGACTGATCCAAATCTCCTTCATTAACCTGTCTCAGCAGCTCCTGCCTGGCAGAGCCAGGGAAACAGAGCTCTCTGGGATTCCCTGTGGAGCAGCCTTGGGAAAGGTCGGCACGGCTCGGGCCGCACTCCCTGCCGCAATTAGCGGGAGCACAACGAGCTCTGCCGCTCCCAGCCCCGCCGCTCCTCAGAGCCCCGCTGTCCTGAGCCTGACAGAGGGGATGGAGACACCACAATTAAATGATATTTAAATTGGCTCGGGCTCACAATAAGCGCTGTTTGCTTGGGTGGCTGGAAGATCCGTGTTCCTGCTAGCTGCTCCTGACATAATCATCCGTGGAAAGTAATCAGAGGAAAACACTGGAATAAAGTGTCGGAGTTCCGACAAAGGGAGTTAAAGAACCTAAACAGAATTTGAGGGCATCGCTGCTACTCAGAGGACATTATTCATACCCATATCTCGCTTTAGTGCATCATTAGGTACCTTGAAGTAATCAAAAGGAAAGGATCATTAAGGAAAATTATCTGCAGAGACATTAATGTGAGTTTTGAAAGAGTAAGAGGATGTTCTGGCATGTCAGTGATGAACTACCTGAATAAACAATGAGGAGAGATGAGATTCTACTTGAAAGGCCACAATCAGAATTGCTGGATCAAATAACAAAGATTTCTTCTAAATTCTTGGAATTTTTTTAGTCTGATATGCAGGAAGAAATAAGAGGGGAACTAATCAAGCACAGGATGAGCAAAGGGGGTGGAAGAAGATGAGCTTCAAGGTTCTTTCCAACCCAAACCATTCTGTATTTTCCACTGGTGAGGAGAAAAATGCCACACAGGAAAGGCAGGAGCGGCTGGACCCCAGGGAAAGGTGGAATTCGGTAGCGAGGAGGTGGAAGCGGAGCAGGGTGAGGTGAACCCCAGGATCCTGCAGCCCCAGCTGAAGCAGAGGCACTGAAATCTCCTGGGGAGTGATGCTGCTCTGGAGGCGCCAGCAGCCTCCCCAGGCCCTGGAGCTCGTGGTGGCCCCCACGGGAGGCTGGGGATGGCTTCCATCGGCTGCCTGGACAGGTCTGCAGCAGCCTGGCCGTGGAATTCCCAGCCCAAAGGGATTCTCAGCCCTTCGGGATACAGGGACATTATTTTCAGGGGGATTAGAACATAAGAAGGTCAACTAAAAAAACCTGAACTGAGTGAAATTTCAGGGTCTAATTACCAAACCTGAACAAGGAATGCGGGAGAAGAACCACGAGCCAGGCTTCTTTCTTTTTGAGTTATTGCAGCTCTATTTTGCCAAGGGCTGATGCTTAGTGAAACATCAGAGGGGAGCACAGAAATATGAATATTAACAGCGCTGGGAGGTGCACAGGATGCTTTCAGAGACAAAGATGAAAGAAAGAAATGCAGTTATTTGCCTTTAACTTTAATGGTACCGAGAGCAAGACCCTACATTTTTAACAGGCACATTTGTTTGAGCTACAAAAGTCAAAACACCTCAAAGAGATAAAGAGAATCTGCTCAGTGCAGGGCTCTCCCCTGACACAGCTCCTTCCACACGTATCCCAGCCCAGGGACAGTCCTGGCAGGGTGGCACAGCAAATCCCATGCCCAGATGCTGAACCATGGGGTTTTTAATGTTGGAAAACCCTTCTGAGCCCACTGAGTCCAACCTGCCCCCAGCAGTGCCAAGGCCACCAGTGCCCCATGTCCCCAAGCGCCACAGGGCTGTGAAATCCCCCCAGGGATGGGGACTCCCATTCCCAGCCCGTTCCAATGCCAGGTGCAGCCGGCTGCAGAGTCACTGCTGGGAGGCAGGATGACACACCCGGAATTTTCTATCAGCATCAGCATGAGTCCCCCAAATTCCAGCCTTAACAGCCCTCTTCCTCCAGGTTCATCTGCCCCTCTGGAGAGGGGTTTAATCCCTTTCTTTTCATGTGTTTCTGTCAGTCTCAGCTGTGTTTTAGCAGGAAATGAAGGCTCCTTAAACACATCCAGAAATGTGCATTCCCGGTGTCACCTCTCCCTGCAAACTCCTCATTCCCCTCCCCTGCTCCCTTGCTGTGCTCTTGGGAGCAGAGAGGAGAACACTGCTGAGGTTCCATTGCTGGGGACATCCCGAACTTTCTGGGGTCACCTTGGGATAGGGGTTTGGACAAAGGCAATCACAGGACAGGGGGATGGCTTAAAGCTGTAGAAGGGTGGATTTAAATTGGGGATTGGGAATTGGGAATTCCTGGCTGGGCTGGAATTGCCAGAGCAGCTGTGGCTGCCCCTGGATCCCTGGCAGTGCCCAAGGCCAGGTTGGAGCAGCCTGGGACAGTGGGAGGTGTCCCTGCCATGGCAGGGGTGGAACTGGGTGGGATTTGAGGTCCCTTCCAGCCCAAATCATTCCATGATTCCGTGTTTATTCTGGTTGCCAAAACAGCCAGGGGCAGTTGCTCACTCTGATCATAAAACACAGTCTGCAATGAAAACTCGGGATGCAATCAATGCCACATCAACCATTCCTCCACAGAGCACTTCCAGGGGCTGTGAGGACTTTGCCTGTGCCATCCCCACCTCCCTCCCCCAATCCTTCCTCTTCCTCAGGAGCTGATTTCACTGAGACGTTAGCAGCACCACACTTAGAGATGTTCAGTTTTGTCAGGCCACTCCAGATCTGCTGGGAGCCAGCCCTTCCTCTCCTGATGCGGCGTAGGCTTGGGGAGATGTTCTCCTCAGAAGCCTCAGCTCCAAGGCTGAGCCACCCCAAGTGATTCCCGTGTGCTCCAGCTCGGCATTGCCTGGCTGGAAAAAAGCCCAAACATTTTATAATGCTCACTTCTGGCCTCAGGAGAAGAGCTGCAGTGGACAGAACACGCACAGAGGAGGTGTCCTGGAGGGAGGGCAGGTTGAATTATTGTGCTAGAACAGAGTGAAAGCTGGAGAAGCTGGGTCTGTGCTGTCACTGGCAGCACCAGGGACCGGGGGGCAGGAGGGAGCCGGATCCATCCCGTTGGGGCTGCAGCACGGGCACAGGGAACAGAGTGCAGGGACAGGGATGTCCTGCCAGGGGCAGAGCCAGGGCCTCTGTGTGACCTCTGTGTGACCTCTGTGTGACCTCTGTGCCCAGACTCTGTCAGCAGGATGGGATGTAAGAGCTCCAGGGCACTGGGAGCACTGGGAGCACTGGGGAAGGGTTGTGTGAGGTGGAACCACCCCGGGTGTCACGCTGTGAGTTTGTTATCGAGTCTATTCCGGGTTCACAGCTGATTGAGGGGGGTCTGAACTGGCCCAGAGCAGCAGAAGTGACAGCCAGGGTGGGAGCTGGGCCATCCCACCCTCCCACCCCTGCCTGGCCCATTCTGTGTCCTGGTTTTACCATCTGAGTGCCCGAGCATCTCATTTGTTAATGCAGCCCCGGCTGAACACAGCTCCTGTTGCTTCCATCAAAACATCTCCACAGCTAAATCCCTGCTTTGTTTTCTGACAGCCTTTCACCGAATCAGGGCCCAGCTGTATTAGCTTTCATCTCATCAACCGCTGCCCTTTTTGTTGTTTATTTCCTCATAAAAATAAACAGGCTCTCATCAGCTCATTTTGGTATTTACCCTCTAATAAAGGGAAACCAGGAGGCGTCGCACCTTCCCCTGCCCCTGCCGTGCCGCACTGACCATCCACTACCCATCAGAAAGCGCTTTGGGGAGATTCTCCTGCCAGGCCGTGCTCCTTGGCGGAGTCTGTGTGCCGAGCCGTGCCCGTGCGGGGCGCTGAGCGATGCCCGGCTCCGCGGCTGTCGGAACGCGTCCCTGCGAGATAACGCGGCTGTTCCGCGGGAGGCACCGCGGCACGATTCCTCCCTGCCGCAGCCCGCCCGCCTGGCGCCGCTGGAGCAAAACCCTGATCAAACGGCTCTTTGAAGGCTACAGAAACGAACAGTTGTCAGGAGCCCGGGCGGCAGCAGCAGGGGAGCCTGGAATTACACGGGGAGCCGCGTTTGTGCTCCACGGAGCTGTTGCAGGGATTAAGGACGCCCGGAGCCACCACCCCACGCACGAGTGGCTGCTCTGGGAGCTGCCCACGCACCGGGAGCGGCCAGGACACCGCCAGTCGCTCTTTTGACTTGCGGGAAAAGCCAGGAGCTGCGGGGTTAATCCTTCTGGGGGCTCCGGTGGTCCTGGGAGGGATGGGGTGGCAGCGGCAGGGCGGGCAGTGGGCACAGCTGGGCAATGCTGGGAAACGCGACCGGCACCGGGACAGGCACTGGGGACACTGGGAGCACTGGGATCCCAAAGGGGCGATCCCAAAGGGAGGATCCCAAAGGGAGGATCCCTGCCCCGCTGAGGAGCTGCATCCAGCTGGAACGGGCTCCCCACCCTGTTAGGTTTGTTCTCTGACGTTCAGGTGGTTTTAGAGTCTTTTTGCCCTCTGCAAAGCTCTGAGCCAAACGGATGAAAGAGACGGAGTCTTCAGGTTCTGATTTTTCAAGGTTGCACGCTTCATTTATTTTTCTTATCTTACAATTTTCTCGGTGCCCAACAAGATGTTTGCAGCTGCTCGGACATCTGGTGACTCCTCCCGCCCAGGGCTGTCCTTATCTTTTATACTAATTGCTACGTATTCTTTATTTATCATTACTTGCCAATGACTATTACTAATACTAAACAGGTCATCTCTGCTTTGACCCAATCTCTTTAAACTACTTTGTGCCACCGTCACTGGAGAAAATGGAGTGAGGGAAGAAGAAGGAAGAAGAAGGAAACAGCGCCCCAAATTCTCCATCTTGTCCCCATTCACTTCCACACTAAAATCCCAAACCCACTGTTTTCTCACCCTGTGATAAGCTAAACTCCTCTCTTTCACACTCCTGTGGCCTGCAATCCTTCCCGCAGTGCAGGAAGCCTTTCCCATGGACTGGGATCAAATCCAATGTCCCTCTGGGCTCTGGGCCGGGGTCCCAGACCCCCTCTGTCCATGTCCCTGACCCTCCAGGGCAGCCAAAGGAATGCCCTGGACTCCAACACCACCCCATCCCCGCAGCACTTCTGCACCCTGAGCCTGTGTTTTCCTCCCACATTTGCACTACAGCAGGACATCCTGGCACCACGGTGCCTCCCCAGGGGCAAGGTGCCTGCAGCAGCTTCTGTTCCAGGTGATTTCCCTTTAGGAGCTCTCAGAGTTTCACCTTCCAGAGGTGGAAGGAGAATTGGGAAGTGGGAGGTCTGAGCACAGCGGAAGAGGTCAGGCTAATAAAGATGCTTACAGAGAGGACAGGTCCCCCCAAGCGACTCACAGGCTATGGGAACAAATGCAGGATTTCCAGGATCCCTGAGGAGGATGGCGGGAAGGTTTTCCTTCTCTTCTGCTCCCTTTTTCCCTCTTGCAATTAGGATGAGGGAAAACTTTCTCTGCACACAGAATCCCAGAGTGGTTTGGGTTGGAAGAGACCTCAAACCTCAGCCAGTGCCACCCCTGCCATGGCAGGGACACCTCCCACTGTCCCAGGCTGCTCCAAGCCCAATGTCCAACCTGGCCTTGGGCACTGCCAGGGATCCAGGGGCAGCTTCCCTGTGTAACACAGTACCATTTACTTTTCATCCACCTAATCACCCATTTTTCTAAGTTTTGGAGGCAATAAATCTATTTCAGGTAATTTTTTATCATCCCTTTTCCCCAGGGACTGGGCCAGCAGGACCCAGGTGGGCTCAGCCCAACACAGCTGTGACACCGAGGGACCCTTGGGAAGGAAAACCCCTGGGGCCTTATCCCTTCATCCTACAGGAAAGACACACACGCTCCTGTCCCTTGTCCCCTCCCTGCTGCCAAAGACGCTCCAGCCGTGCTGCTGCTGCTCCTTTGGGAGATACTCACACACATTCCATAAGAATATATTACAGACCCACGGATTTTCTCCCACAAACGCTGTCCCTGCAGCCCCCAGGCTCAGGGCCAGGAACACAGCACCTCCCACCCCCGGATTCACTGGGATCACGGCAAGTTGGGATCTGCAGTTTCCGCTGGCAGTGGAAATTCTCCTGTGTTGTTAAAAGCCACCCAGTCCCGGGCCCAAAACTGGTGATAAGGGCTGGAAGGAGCAGCTCTTATCAGCCCAGGGCTTTGCCTCTGCTTTCCTCCACAGCCCTCAGCCCCACACAGCCAAATACAGGCACGTGCTGCAAAACCCTGGAACTGGTCAGGGTGGGAAAAGATCTCCAAGACGATCATGGCAGGGGGTAGAGCTGGGTGAGCTTTAAGGTCCTTCCAACCCAAACCTCGATGGGGGTTTGTGCTAATATTCGTAGAAAACGAAGATGAAAAACCCCAACAAAAGCCCCTAAGCCCCCAGGGCTGTTTTCCAGGTGCCCATTCCCGAGCCACTGCACTCCCTGGAGCACAGATGGAGCACAGAGGCACCGGGGCAGCTCTTCCCTCAGCCTGTGCCAGCTGCACGCAGCGTTTTTGCTCCCTGGGAGACGCGAAGGTGTTGGGAGAGAGCTGCGAGCCTGGGTAGTGCTGAGAGGAGGGACCTCTGCTTCCTGCACCATCTAATTTTTCCTTTAAAATGCCTCAAAAAGGTCACGCTAATGATGTTTACCATCAAGTAATAAATGTTAACACTTCTCCTCTCAGCAGCTGCAGAGCGGAGAGGTGCCCGTGTTTGTTTTCCAGTTCATCGGGACGCGGCAAATGCAGCGAGGCACAGCGCAGGCCATTTCCAAACGGTGACATTTGCAAATATTCCTCTCTCCTAATGATTGTTTTCTGAAACCTGCCACGGGAAATGCCATTTAATGCTCTTTTTTTTTCTGAGGCGGGTTTTGTGCCTTTAACAAAGCCCACAGCACCCAGCCCCTCCCTCAGCGTGCCCTGCAGCGATGCGGCTCCGGAAGGGTTAATGGGAACAGGGCCCCATGGAAAAGGCAAAGCTATTAGCCAAGTAATTAAAGTTCTTTCTTAATCCAGATAAGATTCCGAGCAGGAATAATTAAAGCGAACCTGGCAAGCCCTCGGATGCGGATGCGGGATTGGATTGGGAACACCCGCTGCGGAGGGGCAGCTCCAGGTGCGGTGCCAGCTCCACAAACAGGGACCTGCAGCGTCTGGGGACACTGCTGGGGACACTGCTGGGGACACTGCTGGGGACACTGCTGGGGACACTGCAGCCTTCCCCTCCCTGCTGCCAAATTACACCGGGAGCCGTGGCACTTGTCCTGCAGAACGCCCCGAGCGGGAAATGTGGAGGGGCATGAGCAGACAAAGGAAAGGAAGTCACCCTGGGGTGGCAGTGGGTTTGTTCCTGGGGTTCTGTCACCCTAAATGTAGCACTGGGTTTGTCCCTGGGGGTTCCATCACCCTAAATGTGGCACTGGGTTTGTCCTTGGGGGTTCCATCACCCCTGGGGTGGCACTGGGTTTGTCCCAAGGGTTCCATCACCCCTGGGGTGGCACTGGTTTGTGTCCCAAGGGTTCCATCACCCTAAATGTAGCACTGGGTTTGTCCCTGGGGTTCCATCACCCTAAATGTGGCACTGGGTTTGTCCCTGGGGTTCTGTCACCCTAAATGTGGCACTGGGTTTGTCCCTGGGGTTCCATCACCCTAAATGTGGCACTGGGTTTGTCCCTGGGGTTCTGTCACCCTAAATGTGGCACTGGGTTTGTCCCTGGGGTTCCATCACCCTAAATGTGGCACTGGGTTTGTCCCTGGGGTTCTGTCACCCTAAATGTGGCACTGGGTTTGTCCCTGGGGTTCCATCACCCTAAATGTGGCACTGGGTTTGTCCCAAGGGTTCCATCACCCTAAATGTAGCACTGGGTTTGTCCCAAGGGTTCCATCACCCTAAATGTGGCACTGGGTTTGTCCCTGGGGTTCCATCACCCCTGGGGTGGCACTGGGTTTGTCCCAAGGGTTCCATCACCCTAAATGTAGCACTGGGTTTGTCCCTGGGGTTCCATCACCCTAAATGTGGCACTGGGTTTGTCCCTGGGGTTCTGTCACCCTAAATGTGGCACTGGGTTTGTCCCTGGGGTTCCATCACCCTAAATGTGGCACTGGGTTTGTCCCTGGGGTTCTGTCACCCTAAATGTGGCACTGGGTTTGTCCCAAGGGTTCCATCACCCTAAATGTAGCACTGGGTTTGTCCCTGGGGTTTCATCACCCTAAATGTGGCACTGGGTTTGTCCTTGGGGGTTCCGTCACCCTAAATGTGGCACTGGGTTTGTCCCTGGGGTTCCATCACCCTAAATGTGGCACTGGGTTTGTCCCTGGGGTTCCATCACCCTAAATGTGGCACTGGGTTTGTCCCTGGGGTTCCATCACCCTAAATGTGGCACTGGGTTTGTCCTTGGGGGTTCCATCACCCTAAATGTGGCACTGGGTTTGTCCCTGGGGTTCCATCACCCTAAATGTGGCACTGGGTTTGTCCCTGGGGTTCTGTCACCCTAAATGTGGCACTGGGTTTGTCCCAAGGGTTCCATCACCCTAAATGTGGCACTGGGTTTGTCCCTGGGGTTCCATCACCCTAAATGTGGCACTGGGTTTGTCCCTGGGGTTCTGTCACCCTAAATGTGGCACTGGGTTTGTCCCAAGGGTTCCATCACCCTGAGGTGGCACTGGGTTTGTCCCTGGGGTTCCATCACCCTAAATGTGGCACTGGGTTTGTCCCAAGGGTTCCATCACCCTAAATGTGGCACTGGGTTTGTCCCTGGGGTTCTGTCACCCTAAATGTGGCACTGGGTTTGTCCCTGGGGTTCTGTCACCCTAAATGTGGCACTGGGTTTGTCCTTGGGGGTTCCATCACCCTAAATGTGGCACTGGGTTTGTCCCTGGGGTTCCATCACCCTAAATGTGGCACTGGGTTTGTCCCAGGAGATACATCACCCTAAATGTGGCACTGGGTTTGTCCTTGGGGGTTCTGTCACCCTAAATGTGGCACTGGGTTTGTCCTTGGGGGTTCCATCACCCTAAATGTGGCACTGGGTTTGTTCTTGGGGGTTCTGTCACCCTAAATGTGGCACTGGGTTTGTCCCTGGAGATCCATCACCCTGAGGTGGCACTGGGTTTGTCCCAAGGGTTCCATCACCCCTGGGGTGGCACTGGGTTTGTCCCTGGGGTTCCATCACCCTAAATGTGGCACTGGGTTTGTCCCAGGAGATCCATCACCCTAAATGTGGCACTGGGTTTGTCCTTGGGGGTTCTGTCACCCTAAATGTGGCACTGGGTTTGTCCTTGGGGGTTCTGTCACCCTAAATGTGGCACTGGGTTTGTCCTTGGAGGTTCCATCACCCTAAATGTGGCACTGGGTTTGTTCTTGGGGGTTCCATCACCCTAAATGTGGCACTGGGTTTGTTCTTGGGGGTTCTGTCACCCTAAATGTGGCACTGGGTTTGTCCCTGGAGATCCATCACCCTGAGGTGGCACTGGGTTTTTCCCAAGGGTTCCATCACCCCTGGGGTGGCACTGGGTTTTTCCTTGGGGGTTCCATCACCCCTGGGGTGGCACTGGGTTTGTCCCTGGGGTTCATCACCCTAAATGTGGCACTGGGTTTGTCCCTGGGGGTTCCAGGCAGGGCAGTGCTGCCCCCAGGGATGGGAAAGCAGGGACCAGCCTGGAATGGATGAGGTGAGCAAATCCTGGGTCCCGTTACTCAGATTTGGTAACTACTGATTGCAATGAACTCCTCACCAAGGAAAATTCTCCTGGTTGAGCACATTTCCAAGGAAAACCACAGGTTTTTGCTTCCAGACCAAAGCCTCCAGATCAAACCATGAGTTCTGGCTTCATCAAAAGCAGCACCAGCTGCTGTAGTGATGGGGAGGGTGGGGAGGCCCTTGCAGATCCTGGAAGGGGCTGTGAGGTCTCCACATGACCTTTTGTTCTCTGAAGAACAGTCCTCAGCCTCTTCATTTCCTTGGATTTTAGAGCTCCTCGGCTTCAAGAGCAACAACACAACTCCAGAAGCGAAGGGTGGGAGCCAGGCAGGGAAGAGGAGCACAAACCCAAATGAATAAATAACCAAGCCCAAATCTGCCTCCCCAGCTCTTTCACACCCAGGTTTCTTTGCCTTTGATGCAAAATCCCAACAACTCCATAGATCCAACACCAGGGATTGGGCTGGATATTGGTAAAGAGTTCTTCCCTGGGAGTGTGGTGAGACCCTGGCACAGAATTCCCAGAGCAGCTGTGGCTGCCCCTGGATCCCTGGCAGTGCCCAAGGCCAGGTTGGACATTGGGCTTGGAGCAGCCTGGGACAGTGGGAGGTGTCCCTGCCATGGCAGGGGTGGCACTGGGTGGGATTTGAGGTCCCTCCAACCCCAAACAATCTGGGATTCTGTTATTATAATGCTGTTGATGGGATGGGATGGATGAGATGGGATGGGATGGGATGGGATGGGATGGGATGGGATGGGATGGGATGGGATGGGATGGGATGGGATGGGATGGGATGGGATGGGATGGGATGGGATGGGATGGGATGGGATAGGAGCCACAGCCCTCCCTGCTGTGCCAGCACTGCAGGAAGCCCCCGGCGATTGGAATGTCCCTGAGACACTCCCCAGGGGTGACATCACCAGGGCAGCCCAGGGGCAAAACCCAAACACTGGGATATTTGGGAGCTCTTCCAGAACTTTCCAGCCCAGAAAAATTTCCATCATTTTGAGAGGCTGCTCCTGGCCTGAGCTGGGGGTTTCTCTCCCAGCCCAGCTCTCCTGTGGTGCAGTCCCGGCTGGATGCAATCAGCTCTAGGTGAAAGCTCTGTTATCTCCTCATGCACAGGCAGGGCAGGCAGCAGGGATCAGCCTTTCCCACTGGGAATTACAGCTGACAGGACAGAATGGAGCTTTTAATGACCAGCTCCTACCCAGGGCAGCTGCTGCCTGCCGCTCCCTGGATTGAGAGGGTTTCAGCCCAGACAGGACCATTAAATCCCTCTCACCTGCCCTGCCTGTCACAAAGCCTTGGGCTGCAGTGGTTCCCCCCAGGCTGAGCCCAGACCTGAGCTGGGCTTTGGAAGCACAGGATACCTGGAGCTGCCACCCTCAGCTGTGAATGGGTTTGTGGTTTTCCTTCTCCAGCCCTCCTGAGCCACAGCTCATCACTCGGAAAATCAGGGAATGTCCTGAGCTGGAAGGGACCCACAGGGATCATCCCAGCTCCTGTCCCTGCCCAGACCCCCCAGCAATCCCACCCTGGGCATCCCTGGCAGCGCTGTCCAAGCTCTCCTGGAGCTCTGGCAGCCTCAGGGCCATGCCCAGCACCCTCTGGGGAAGAATCTTTCCCTGATCTCCACCCTGAGCCTCCCTGGCCCAGCTCCAGCCGTTCCCTGGGTGCTGTCCCTGTCCCTGTCCCTGTCCCAGTCCCAGAGGTGGGAGCTGCCCTGGGCAGGAGCTGCAGTACACACACGTCTGTAATGATTTATTTCCAGGGAGCCAGCGCTGCAGAGCAGGGCAATGGAAACCCCTGATCTCCCTCCCACGGCCCCAGCGATGAAACAGGAATGGTCCAGGGCCCAGGGCGCAGAAATAAACCCTCCCTCTGCTCCCAGCCCACCCCAAGGGATGAACCCTGTGAGGAACCAGAGGATTACACATGGCCAGAGTGGTTTCACAGCCACCATTCCGTCACAGGGGCCCGGTGAGGTAATAAACGGGGAGAAGGAAGGCTCTGTCCATGATGCATCCCATTATTCCAGCCTGCTCACAGCCTCAGACACCTCTTTAATGGATTTATGGGGCGGCAATTACAGAGGCAAAGGGAATGAGGGCTGAGCTGTGGGAAACAGCCCTGGGCATTGGGTGCGGGCCTCAGTGGTCACAGGATTATTCGGGTTGGAAAGAACCTCCAGACATCAAATCCAGCCTGTGAAACATTTCACCCGGAGCACAGCACTGAGAGCCACGTCCAGCTGCAGCAGCAGCTTTTCCAAACCTGGATTTTTGCCCTCTTCTGGGCAAAATGTATGTATGTATGTATGTTCTGGACCCTCCATATTTTCTCAACAGCATCTTATTTATATCTTCTGTTCACTTCCCTCCTTCCCCCTTTCTCCACCCTGCAGACATTATGGAATTATCCCAGAGCTGCTGATACAGGTCAGTGCAGTATAAAACCCATGAATCTCCTTCTCTAAAGAGGTTTCCTGTCACCCTGGTTTTTCTGAGTTTTTTAAAGCCTTTTGATTGTTCATAAAATGCAGTCAGACCTTTTAGCTACTGTACAATATTAGGAGCAGTTTCTGCCTTTTCTCACACATGGAACATAAACAAATCCTTTGTTTTTCATTCCCTGTCCTTTGTTTGCACATTTCTAACCTGAAAACAATTGTAACTGACAGTTGGTCTGGCCATTGGGCTGGGAGGTGAAAACTCCAGAAGCCAATCCACAGCCAGACCCACAGATGGATAAAAAGTAAGAAATAAACAGGCAGAGGGGCTCTGGGCTTGGCTCAGCCTTGGGCTCTCTGGGAGGAGCTCTCTGCCCTGCAAATCTCTCGTCTCCATGTGATTGCTTTGCATATCCCAATCACAGTTTCCCTTCTCTCCTCCTCACTTTTTCCTTCTTGCAATTTAATTTTCTTTTTGTTCTTCCTCTGCTCAAAGGATCATGGAATGGTTTGGGCTGGAAGGGCCCTTAAAGGTCACCTGGTCCAACCCCGCTGCCGTGGGCAGGGACAATTGCTGAGGCAGAGGTGAGAGACTCCTGTCAACCTTGTCACAAGGATTGAAAAAAATCCTCTTGAATCCTTTCCCCTGGTGGCTTCTGAGGAGTTTTGTGTCTGGAAGGAAGCTGATGCCCAGACTCGCTGCTGCTCACGGGCTGGACCTGATAGAAGAGGTCAGGATCTTTCCAAAAACACCTTTTCCATCTGAAAATAAGAATTCATTGACTCAGAAGCGGCAGAGAGCGTGAATTATTTCAGCAAAGGTTTTTTTTTTTTTTAATGGAAGAAGATGCTCCAGAGTCTGAAATTACCATCCTGACCCCGTAACCCCCCGGATCTCATTTTGATGATGTTTGCAAGGCAAGAGAAGGACAGAGCCCCAGCGACCTCATCCTGGAGCTGTGTGGGAGCTGTTCCTCACCTGCCAGGCCGTGCCCTCTCCAGGTGTGCCCTTTGCCACGAGGGCAGCTTCTGTCCACAGCTCACTGCGTCCACCAGAATTATTTAGTCATTACTTATTTCTTCATTCCTTACCAAAAATTTCAATTACGGCACACCCAGGAGGCGAGGGCTCGGGAGAGCAGAGCAAAGGCTGTCGCCCCTTTGCGAGAAGATTCCAGGGTGTCCTTCCCCTGCTTTGAGCTCTGCAGCTTAAACCCCTTTTTGCACAGCTAATTCCTCCCTGGCTGCCGGCTGCGTCCCGGCTTTCCTGTGAGCCGGTGGAAAACGCGGAGCTGAGCGCAGCTCGGGGGCAAAGCAGCGCAGGGAGAGGGATGGACGGCCGTCGTTTCGTACAAATGGATAATCAGGAAGGAAATCACTCAGGCCGTGGCAGTTAAATTTAATTTAAGGATACAAATGGGTGCTTAATGATGCGCTGGCAGATCTATGGCATGGTTAAATAGGAGATCCGATGCTGTCACCGAGACACACACAGCAGTCACACGCAGACAAGAGATTTTCACAGAGGTCCTTCCGATCCAGCTCACAGCCGAGAGAGTGGAGAGAAGAGACCCCTTTGTTTATTTTTACTTTTTATACATGTGTAGGTCTAGCAGAAGATTGGCTTTTTGGGGTTTCCACCCCTCAGCCTCAGTGGCCAGACCAACTGTCAGTTACAATTGTTTTCAGGTTAGAAATATGCAAACAAAGGACAGAGAATGAAAAACAAAGGATTTGTTTATGTTACATCTGTGGGAAAGGTAGAAAACTGCTCTAATATTGTACAGTAACTAAAAGATCTGACTCCATTTATGAATTCAAAAGGCTCTAAAAAACTCAGAAAAACCAGGGTAACATGATGCCAAGGAGGGAATCGCTCCTGACTCGGGCAGTGGGAGAGGCTGTGGTGGGAGACAAGGATAAATCTCCTTGGGTGGTTATTCCACAGTGCCTGGCACAGGGCACAGCCCCTGCGTGAGGAGGGGACACGGTGGCAGCAGGCACGGACACGGGGTGAGCTTTCACCTTTCACCTTTCTCACTCTGGGGAAATGTTGGAACCCCGGGCACTGAGAATTCCAGGCTTTCTGTGCTGCCAGGCTCTGACCCCCAGCAAACACTGCACTGACCTGAGGCCGTGGAAAAGGCTCCAGAATGGAGTGACAGCGCTGGGATTGTGGCTGTGGGGTTTGGATAGAAGTGTGTGACAGCACAGGGTGCAAAACTCAGAGCTGGAGGGTTTAGAACACAGGAATAGAGATAAAGCAGGATGGAGGATTTAGGGCAGAGGCCGAGTCCTTCTTTTTCACCTTCTTCTCCATGGCTCTGGGTGGGATTTTGGAATTGGGTAGAAAAATCCACATTGCGGGCCAGGGGTGTTTGGTTATTGGGTTAAAAGTAAAAATAATTTAGGTGTCATTTTACAATTGGACAGTTTGTGCTTAAAAGACCTGGTAAATATAGAGATAGGGGTTATTTTTAGTTTGTTAGCTAAAACTCTCAGCTTGTGAGACTGTAACAGAGATAAGAATTAATAAACATCGGAGTCCAAACAAGACGGGGGAGGTCTGGGAGGGAACACGGGGGAGTTTATGGAGAAGCTTCTGGAGAGGGACTGGGGACAAGGGATGGGGCACAGCACAACGGGGAATGGCTTAAACCTGAAACAAGGCAGGGTTAAATGGGATATTGGGAAGGGACTCCTGGCTGGGAAGGTCTGGGATGAATTCCCAGAGCAGCTGTGGCTGCCCCTGGATCCCTGGCAGTGCCCGAGGCCAGGTTGGACACTGTGCTTGGAGCAGCCTGGGACAGCCAGCACAGCCCAGCCCAGGCCTCCAGCACGGACGGTCCAGAGTAAGGAGAAGGAAAAGGCTGCCAACATTGGGTGCCCAGTGTGTGGAGAAGGAAAAAACCACCAGCACGGACTGTTCTGAGTGTGGAGAAGGAAAAAGCCACTGGCACAGACTGTTCTGAGTGTGGAGAAGGAAAAAGCCACCGGCACAGACTGTTCTGAGTGTAGAGAAGAAAAAGGCCACCAACATTGGGTGTCCAGTGTGTGGAGAAGGAAAAAGCCACCAGCACGGACTCTCCAGACCATGGAGATGGCAAAATGGGTGCTATTCCCCCTTCCTTTGATTTCCCCTCCGTGCTGCTCCACGAGAGGAGCTCCAGGCCCAGCTCCCAGGGACAGGAGCACCCCGAGGACATTGCAGGAGCCCTGGAGATCCTGGTGGAGCTGCTGCTGTCCCTGCAGTGCTTCCCAGGGCTGTGATCACACCACCCACCACGGGCTGCACTTCAAAGGCAGAGCAGGAGCTGTGTGTCTGCACCGTGCCTCTGAAGCCAAAGGACAAAATGCAGTATCAAGGGAGTTGTTAAATGAGCGAGCTTTGATCTAGGCTTGAAAAGAGCAAAAAAAGCTCTTTTTTTGCTTTTTTTTTTGCTTTTTTTTTCTTTTTTTCTTTTTTTTTTTTTTTTCTTTTTTTTTGATAAAGGTTAAATTTCAGCTATCAGGAGACATAATCTGTGAATTTTGCCATTCAAATCACTCCACAAGGACCAGGCTGGACACTGGGGCTTGGAGGAGCCTGGAGAGTGGAAGGTGTCTCTGCCCATGGCAGAGGGGTGGAATGAGATGATCTCAGAGGTATTTCCCAGCCAAAGCAGCTGCAATTCTGATATTACCCTGAGCAGGCACTGAGAACAGGCAGCTGCAGCCCCTCGTGCCAGAAAGGCAGAGGGTGTGGGGCTCAGGGGAGCACAGAGCAGGAAACACAGAGCAGGCACCACGGAGAGGAGCAGAGGGGCAGCTCAAGTGTTTCCTCATAAATATTTGTCCCAGGGTAACTTTATGATGCTTGTATCCCCAATCCTCTGTTCTGTTTGTGCTGTATATTGAGTTCTGTGCCTTTCAGACTGGTTCTAAGAGCAAGGAGAAGCGCAGAGTTTGTTTTGAGAACACTGCCTGACTCCTCCACATTCCTCTCCAGACGGGGTGTCAGCAGAGGCTTGGAGAGACTGCAGGACAGAGATCTTTTTGCTTTTAGTTAGTTTCAGCTAGCTAGGGCAGAGAAGTTCCCTGGACTGGTTTTTTTCCTTTTTCTTGGAACTGTGTAAACCTGCTCTGGACTGAAAACCCAGGGGAGCACTGGGGGCTGCACCTGCTGCCCACCGGGGCCTGGAGCTCGGCATTTTCCAGCAGCGCCGGAGGGACTGGGACTGAGGAGAGACTGAGAGAGAGCTGAGCTCCACCCACGGCAAGGACTTTCTCAATTTGCCATCTCAGTTCAGAACGAGAGGTTTTATTGTTTCATATTATTCATTCTTTATACTTGTATGCATTTCATTTGTTTAGTAAAATAGTTTTTCCACTTTTCTCCGAAGAGGTTTTTTACCGGACCGGTTGGAGGGAGGGGCCACTTGGGTTTGCTTCCCAGAGGGATCCTATTCAGGGGTTTTCTCCCAAATTTGTCCCTAAACCAGGACAATATTCCAGAGCTGGGATTCCAAAACTGTGCCCAAGGAGCTGGATGTGGTGGCAGTGGTGCCAGGTTTGGTTCCCTGATGACAACACATGGACAGACCCCTCTCGCTGATCACGGGAACACCCCCTGCCTTTCAGGCCAAATATTCACTTTTTTTCCCCTCAAGTTCATCACCACAATTAAGGAAATGGCCTTAAACACTTCTCTCCACCAGCTTATGACGGCCAGCCACAGGTGAGAGCAGCTCTTCAGACTCATCCCACGCCAGGAATTTTCCCTGATATCCAGTATAAACCCTCCTGGCACTGCCCAGAGCCCCTCGCCCGTCACTGGGGGAAGAGACCGACTCCCACCTGGCTGCACCTGGCTCCACCCTCCCCTCAGGGAGCTGAGAGCAGCTGGTGAGGAATAAACGGGAAAACAGAATTCCATTATAAATTCCTTCCCGTGCATGTGGATTTCGAGCATCCTGAGCTGGAAATCCGTCTTCTATCCCACCCCAGGGTGAGGATGTCACAGCCCCATTGGGCGGGAGCAGCTCCAGGCTCTTCCATGGATCCCAGGGCACCATCTCACTGCCATGGACTGGGATATTCCCTGCAGCAAGCGCAGCTGCAGGAGCAAACCTCGAGGTCTGAAGGCTCTGCCAGCCCCAACAGCATTTTGAGGAGCACAGACTCTCCTCAGAGCGTGACACTCCAGTGGCTCACCACACCCGGCTGTAATTCCCCCCTCGCTGCTGCTGGTGCTTCCGTGGTGGCACCATCTGGGATGGCTGCGGCTGCTGTGGGATCAGGATCGTGCTGTGGGGCCGGGTTTGTCTGCTGCAGTGCCCCTCTCCTGCCAGCTCGGCTCTGTGCAGGTGTGCGGGCACTCAAGGGTTTTCCCTCCTTTCCATGGTTTCCTTCCACGCGGATCACGGTGTTCCCTCTGGGATGTGGGCTCTGTGACCCCAGGGAATGCTGGGCTGGGGAGGAGCAGGAGGACCCCAAAATCCAAGCAGAGAGGAGGAGCAGCAAAGTGTAAATTATCCCTTCGCAGAGGAGCCGCGCATCAAAAGCTGCGGAAAAGCTGGGATGTGTTTTTCCAACCAGGACCACGAGGTCGCTGTCAACGATCCAAATTTATCCTGCGACACTAACTGAGCCAAATAACGATGTGAATGTGCTGTGAAAACCCAGGAACATGGCAAAAAAAGCTGCTCCAAAGGATTCTCTGGCACAGGACACACGAGACCCTCTGCAGGAGCGGGCCCCTGAGTGGCTGTGCTTCCATGAAATATTTACAATTCAGCAGCACGAGCGAGGGAACAGCGAGTGGCACCAGAGTGGGGATGATTACAAGTGCTCTGGCAGCCAGGATTAGAATTCAAAGTGATCCTGATAAATTGGAAAATGGTCGGAAATCAAAGAGACAAAATTCGATAGAGACAAGTGCACATACAAATGAGAGGAAAACAAATATTCCGATGCAGGAGCGGGGCTGGGGAAAGCAGCCGTGTGACAGCTGCACGCAAACTGAACAGAGTTAATAATGTCATCCTGTCAGCCAGCCCGGAGCGCTGGCACCTGTCAGATCTGCACAGGAGAGCTCCTGCTCCCGGGAGCGGCGCCTGGGCTGGCGATCCTGCTCCCCAGAGGGGCAGGGTTGGCATCGGGGCGGGCATGGAGCCCCCGGCCAGCCCCAGAGCTGAGCTCGGACAGAAAAGCTGCAGCTCTGCAGAGAGATGTAGGAGAGCCTGACCGGGGAGTGGATGGAGAATGCTGGGGTTGGGAATTCTGGGAGGGATGTGACACGGTTTGGTGCTGTGACCGGGGTCCCGTCAGCGCAGTCCTGCCTCAGCCAGCACCAGGGACAGCAGCATTCCCACAGCCTCAGGGATTGCTCCCTCCCCAGGCAGCAGCCGTGTGTCTGGGCCAGCAAAGGAAACCCAGAACAGCCCTAAAAACAGCAAGGATCCTAAAATTATCCCTCACCAAATTGTTTCCCCTAGAGACTTTTTTTTTTTTTTTTTTTTTTTTTTTTGTGGCTTCCAAAACTCTCTCCCAGTGCCCTGGATGTCAAATCCATGTTCCTAAAGGTCTGTGGAAGGTTCTCCCCACCAGCACAACGCAGCTAAAAACAAAAGGGTCTCCACCTTTTATGGACGCGTTTGCAGTTCTCTTACCTCCGTGGGTTCCTTTTCTTGGTTTCGGTTTTAGTTTTGATCACAGCACAGAATGGTTTGGGTTTGGAAGGAGCTCGAAGCCCAGCCAGTGCCAGCTCCCAGCTCCTGGGTTCTGGCACTCGGGACATTGGGGTTTGGGGCCTGGAGCTGCTCGTGGCACCCCAAAGCCCCAGAGAGAGCCAGGGGTGAGATCAGCTCTGAGCTGCAGCGCAAATCAGAGAGCAGAGGAGGCTCCTGAGCAGGACAGAGAACATGTGAGCGAGGGGGGTGCATGGTGAAGGGATCTAGGAGCCAGGATTAGCTAATCCACCAGAATTCCACACATCCCTGGGTCTAATCATGGGAGACACCAGGGCAGGGCTGGAATTCCCAGAGCAGCTGTGGCTGCCCCTGGATCCCTGGCAGTGCCCAAGGCCAGGTTGGACATTGGGCTTGGAGCAGCCTGGGACAGTGGGAGGTGTCCCTGCCACTGGCAGGGGTGGCACTGGGTGGGATGTGGGGTCACTTCCCACCTGAACCAGTCTGGGATTCCATCATCAGTCTTTTCATCCCAGCCTGGAAATGCAATCTTTTATCCCAAAGTTCAGGATAACACAAATTCCTCCTCCCCCAGGGAACCCGTGGGGGAACGCATCACCGTGATTCGCAAAGCAGTCACACGTGGACGAGAATTTTCGCAGGGCCGAGAGGTTCCTCCGATGCCAGCTCAAGGCTGAGTCCGGGTGGAGAGAGACCTCCTTGTTTATTGCTTACTTTTTATACATTTGTGGGTCTGGCTAAAGATTGGCTTCTGGGGTTAAACACCCCTCAGCCCCAGTGGCCAGACCAATTGTCAGTTAGAATTGTTTTCAGGTTAGAAATATGCAAACAAAGGACAGGGAATGAAAAACAAAGGATTTGTTTATGTTACATACGTGGGGAAAAGGTAGAACTGCTTCTAATATTGCACCATAGCTAAAAGATCTGACTCCATTTTATGAAAATTCAAAAGGCTTTAAAAAACTCAGAAAAACCAGGGTAACAGGAACACTTTGAGTTTATCACTCGCAGTGACCACCCAGAGCACATCTGCTTAAACTCAGCCCTAACTGCAGCAGGGCTGGGCGTGAGGCAGGGCAAACACGAGCTGGATTTCCTGCATTCATCCCAGCACATCCAGAAAGGATCTCTTCCCTCACCTTTGCAAATAGGGGACGATGGCAGCTTGTGATGCGCATTAAAACCCCGGCAGCGCTTTTCTCTGCCATCAGGATTAGATTGGGAAGCGCCGTGCTCCCAAAGGGAAGATTAGAGTGCAGCTCTCACAGCCTGATTTGTTCTTCAGCAGAGCGCTCTGCTGCGGCTTGGAACAAAATATTCCCAGCAGAAAGCGTCCAGGAGAGCGGGTGAGAGCAGCTCTCCCCTTCTGTGGGAGGAGAAAAACGCACTCGGTGCTCTGTGCGGGAGTTTTCTGGAACACCGGAGGGCTGGAATGTGTGGGTGGGTGACCCGGGACACAGGGAATGGGAAGGAGCTCCTGCGAGCGGCTGCAGACAGCTGAGGAAACAGGAAAGGCTGAGGGGGCGTTTTTAGGGACCTGCCCTCCTCAGGAGCTTGGCCAATGGCCTGGGACAGCAGCAAGGGCAGGGACTGAGGCCAGGAGCGCTCAGAATTGATAATGATGATAATGATAATGATGATAATGATGATAATGATGATAATGATAAAAATAAAAGAAGAAGAAGAAGAGGGAAGAGGAGAAGGAGAAGGAGAAGGAGAAGGAGAAGGAGAAGGAGAAGGAGAAGGAGAAGGAGAAGGAGAAGGAGAAGGAGAAGGAGAAGGAGAGGGAAGAGGAGAAGGAGAAGGAAAAGGATAAAAGCCAGCTAGGCTCGGGCAGCAGCACAGGACCCACAGCAGCTCTGCAGCTCCTGGGAAGTGCCAGGGGAGATCCTCTGGAGCCTCCCGGCTCTGCCTGCTGGGAGAAGCAAAAAAGTCTGTAAAGATGGAACTGAATCCAGGAATTAGGAGAGGAACCCCCACAGATCCTGCTGGGTCTGCTCGGAGCACAGCCTCACACAAATGACAGCTCTGAGTTCCCTGCAGCTTCACTCCATAACCCATCCCTGGAAAATTCAGCTTCAACTGCATGGACAAAGTGTGACAGACACTGGAGGGGGGTGATCCAGCTCACCAATCCCTGGTATCCCAGATTTCCCCAAGAAGTTCGAGTTCTTCACCTGAAGGGGCTCCAGGAGAGCTGGGGAGGGGCTGGGGACAAGGGATGGAGGGACAGCACACAGGGAATGGCTCCCAGTGCCAGAGGGCAGGGATGGATGGGAGATTGGGAATTGGGAATTCCTGGCTGGGCTGGAATTGCCAGAGCAGCTGTGGCTGCCCCTGGATCCCTGGCAGTGCCCAAGGCCAGGTTGGACCCTGGGACAGTGGGACGTGTCCCTGCCATGGCTGGGGGGGCACTGGGTGGGATTTGGGGTCACTTCCCATCCGAACCATTCCATGGTTCCATGATCTCTTTCTTTCTCTCCTCTTTGGATCTCATTCCAATCAGATTCCCTTCGATCCCTTGAGAATTCCCCCAGTCCTTCAGGACCCTGCTGCTGACCCCTTCCCTCCCCGTGTCCGTGGGGTTTGTCCGGCATTCCCTGGACCATGGGCAGCCCTGACCCACGGAGCTGCTCCGGGGTTGCTCCCTCCCGTGTCCCCAGCCACATCCAGGCAGGAATGACAGCTGGATCGGGTCCAACAGAGGGATCCCTCGGGGCTGGGTGTCGCAGTCAGCCTCAGGGGACGCTCGGGGAGGAGCTGGATCTGCCGCTCCTGTCCATGGTCACCCTCTCCCACGGCATCCAGCATTCCCTGTTTGTTTTCCTGGGATGTGAATCGCACAGCCTTTTGCTACCCCAGCTCTGCGCTTCCCACCAGGGCCGAGATCACCTCAGCTCGCTGTGAACTCCCCGGGGGACGCAGGGGGAGCGCACAGAGCTCCTCCCAGGCAGCACCCACACAGCCCCACCGGCAAATCCTGCGCCAACAGCTCCCGTTCTCCATGGAATTCCAGATATCCCGCTCTAAAACATCAGCAGCGCTGCCTTGCTTCTGATCCTTCAACGAAGTTCGGGTTTGTTTGTGTTCTCTGCCGACTCTTTCTAAATTTTCATTACGGGTTGCTGTCCCTGGGAAGGACCCCTTCCTCTTTCAATCTTAATTAGCAGAGAGCCCAAACTCCTGCCGAGCCTCCTGCTGCTCCATCACAGAGCTGGAAATGGGTTGGGAATTCTGTGCCACACCGGAGCCACCGATTGTTATGTTCAGTGGTTTTTGGGGTTTTGGGGTTTTTTTGTTTTTGTTTTTGGTGGGTTTTTTTTGTTTGTTTGTTTTTTTTTTTGGGGGGGGGGGGGTTATTTTTGTTTTTGGTTTTTTTTGTTAGTTCTTTTTTTCCCCTACTGCTACAAAAAAAAAAAAAAACCAAAAAAACCCCAAAACAAACAACAAAACAAACAAACAGTAACCCCCCAAAACAAAAACAAACAAACAAACAAAAAAAGAAAAAGAAAAAAAAAGAAAAAAAAGATTGAAAGTACTAGAAAATGAGGATTCCAGAAGCAGAAATTGAGGATTCCGGGAGCAGAAATTGAGGATTCCGGGAGCAGAAAACGAGGATTGCGGACACCTGGCAGAAGCCAGCCCCAGCGGGCTGGAGGCTGCGGTGCAGCTGCCGCGGCTGGTGCGGAGCTCAGCCCCTCTGCGGATATTGAACATTTTCGGGCTCTTTTCAGGAGCTCTTCCCATAAAAGCCAGACGTAATGGGACGGCGGGCAGAGCTTCCAGCAGGATTCAAAAGGCAGCAGCCCAGCACACAGGGAGTGATTAAAGGGCCAATTAGCATACAAGCGATGGATCTCCTGACCGGCAGAAAGGAGCCGTGTTCTAAGTGAGCTTTATTGACTCAGCTTTTCTCAGCTGATTTATTTGGGAGAGAAAATAAGGCACAGCTTTTTTTCCCCCCAAGCGGATTTATCCTTTTTTATCATGTCTGCTTTATTGAGCTTTTCTCTCCGACTTTGTCCTCTTGCAGCACAGAGTTCCAATAACCAGGAAAACACATTTTCCTGGCTGAAAATCCATCATGCCCCCAGGCAGGAATTGCAGAGGCTCTGAAGGCAGCCTGGGCTTTGCTGGGCTCCTCCTGGGCTGTCCCGGAGAGGAGAGCTGGGTGTGGAAAATGCTGTGGAGGAAGAGCAGGTGCCCTGGAAAGGCACCAAAGTGAGCAGAGAGAGAGTGATGAGTGTTCCCTTAGCGTAAATCCCAAAATGGTCGGGGTTGGAACGACCTTAAATCCTCAAATCCCACCCAGTGCCACCCCTGCCATGGCAGGGACTCCTTCCACTGTCACAGGCTGCTCCAAGCCCAATGTCCAACCTGGCCTGGGACACTGCCAGGGATCCAGGAGCAGCCACAGCAAATCTGGGCACCCTGTGCCACTGTATTCCTATGTCCATCTTTATTTTTTGTGTGTGCATTTGTCTCCACCGACCTGAAAATCCAGAGGAAATCACCTCCCATTCTCCCCGTTCTTGAATATTTCTAAAGAAAAAAAATAAATCATTTTTGTCTTTAAACTTCGCATGGTTAAACCCCCGCGTGTTCTCTCACCTACAGACCTCGCCTGGGACACCCAGCTCGGGAAATGTCACGTGCAGTGGTCAGAAAAATCACGACCTAAAAATGGCTCTAAAGAGCAGGCAGAAAACAAATGAGGGAGTGCCAATATCTGAGAAAACCAGTTAATCAAAAAGATTATAAACCCAGGGCAATAAAACTATTATTTCCCTAAAACATATCATTAGCTCTAATACTCTGCTGCCCGATTTTATTGAAATTGAGGACGTGACAGGTTTCAAAAATTAGAGATTTCTCTGTTTTAAAGTTAGGAAAATTAGGTGTGACTGCCGGGGGGAGGAGAAGGAGCTGGGCAGGGATTAAGATTCTGGAGAGGGCTCCTTTCCCTCCCCCAGCTTCTCGGGGCAGGGTGGTCCTGGCAGACCCTCCCACGGGGATAACCTTTGGTGAGGGAAGGGAAAGCTCCTCATTGGATACACCAGGAGCAGATAAATAAAATGTTGGTTATAGACGACAGAGAGCACTGCAGGGACACCCCCAGCGACACCACCCCTCACCCCGTGACTGCCCAGGGTGTCCCAGCAGGAAAACCACCCGTGCAGGAAGATATTGTCACCCTGGTTTTTCTGAGTTTTTTAAAGCCTTTTGATTGTTCATAAAATGGAGTCAGACCTTTTAGCTACTGCACAATATTAGGAGCAGTTTTCTACCTTTTCTCACACATGTAACATAAACAAATCCTTTGTTTTTCATTCCCTGTCCTTTGTTTGCATATTTCTAACCTGAAAACAATTGTAACTGACAGTTCGTCTGGCCATTGGGCTGGGAGGTGAAAACTCCAGAAGCCAATCCACAGCCAGACCCACAGATGTATAAAAAGTAAGAAATAAACAGGCAGAGGGGCTCTCGGCCTTGGCTCAGCCTTGGGCTCTCTGGGAGGAACAACTCTGCCCTGCAAATCTCTCGTCTTCAAGTGATTGCTTTGCGCATCCCGATCACAGTCTGTGTTTGTTACTGCTGCAGAAGCAAGTGCAGGGCGTTTGTCTCCAGTGGGGAGCCCGGAGATGCTTCCCCAGAGCTGATCCCATGTGTGTGATCCTGTTAAATCTTCCACGGAGGCAGGGGATGCCCAGCCCCAGCCCCACAGCCCAGGGCAGCCTGGGCACCGTGGCACAGATCCTTCCTGCTCCTTTCCTGCAGGATCCACCCCGGAATCTGTTGGGACCCTGGAGAATTCCAGGCTTTCTGTGCTGCCAGGCTCTGACCCCCAGCAAACACTGCACTGACCTGAGGCCGTGGAAAAGGCTCCAGAATGGAGTGACAGCGCTGGGATTGTGGCTGTGGGGTTTGGATAGAAGTGTGTGACAGCACAGGGTGCAAAACTCAGAGCTGGAGGGTTTAGAACACAGGAATAGAGATAAAGCAGGATGGAGGGTTTAAGGTGTTGACAAAATCCTTCTTTTTCACCTTCCTCTTCGTGGGTTTTGGTGGTTTTTTCCACATTGCAGACCTTGGGTGGTCAGTTATTGGGTTAAAAGTAAAAATAATTTAGGGGACAACTGGTTGTTGGATAATTTATGCTTAAGAAGACCTTGGAAAGAGTTAGACACGGCCATTTTCCACCTTGTTAGTTGGAGCTCACAGCTTCTGAGGCTGTACTAGAGAAAAGAATTACTAAACACTGAGTCCCAACACGAAAACTATGTTAATCCTGGCTCTAACAGGAAGTAAAGAAGTTAAGAAACCCACAGATGTGCTGCTCCCAGTGCTGAGCCTCCCTTGCTCTCCCTGAGGGTGACCAGCAGGACCCAGCCGTGCTCCATCAGCCTCCAACGCCCTGCAAGCAAAGGCCACAGGGAACCCAAAAGGAAAAAACCCTGGGGAGGAAACACCAGCGCCTTCCACATGCTCCAAAACCCACAGGACAGAGATGGAAGAATGCTAAAATACCCCAAAGCTCAGCTGAGGCCGCTCTGCTGCCCAGCACCCCTGCCCAGGCACGGGCAGCACCCTCCTGGTGAATTTCTGCATGGGGCCAGCGTGTTCCCACTCCCACCAGGGTTCAACACCCTCTGAGGGTGACCACCAACCTCCCAGAAATGGCTCAAGAATGATTAGCCAGATGGCTGATCAGGTGTGTTTTGGAAAAGCAAAAAGGTTTTAATTAAAGAAGAAAATCTCAAAGTGCCCAGAACAGAAGAACAAAAGCCGTGCTCGGTGCAGGGAGGTCCCTGGCACCTGCTCACACACCCCGAGCAGCCCCGAGGATCTCCGTGCTCTCTCTCGGGTACTCAGCGATCCAGGAGGGGTTTTTGGCTGCTGCCCGATGGAAAACAGCCACATTCCTTGAGGAGCAGCCCAAGGGTCCAACAGGGGCCTCTGCCCTGGCACTGGGGCAATCACGGTGAGAGGAACAGGGAAGTTTCTGGTTCCTCTTCCTTAAAAGTTCCAAGGTGCAACTGAAACTCTTTTCCTGATATGGAAGCACCTGCTCAGGTGTGGGGCTGCTCTGCAGCACCCTCCTCTCGTGAGCTGCACCCCAAAGGGAGCCCCAGCAGCCTCCAGCCCAGGAGAGCTCTGAGAGCAGGAGGATGTGGGGCAGCACCTGCAGGAAGAGGATTTGGGGCTGCTCCAGGAATGGGGCATTTCCACGGAATTAAAATGGATCGACCTCTGCCTGCCTTGTCAAGACAGATCTCGTCAAGGCTGGATTGCATAAAGAATCTAATTAGTGCCCTCCTCCTGCCCCTCTCCTTACACTCAGGGATAAGGTTCTGCTTTTCTTGGGAAATTATTCATGATGTTTATTCATGATCCTGCGTTTCTCAGGGAGCTGGGATCCTCGGCGCTATTGGGGTGAATTCCAAGCACAGGCGTGTGCCAGACAGGAGAGGTGGCAGGGACTGCAAAGAGCTGCAGGGAGGGGAGAGGGAGGGGATGGAAGCAGGAGTGGAATTGCTTTGCCAGGACCATCCATCCTGTCCTGGGACACCAGGATCAGCCTGGGGCAGTTCTCAGGCTCAGAGGAGTGATGGAATTCAGTCATGGGATGGTTTGGGTGGGAGGGACCTTAAAGTTCATCCCATCCCATCCCACCCCTGCCATGGCAGGGACACCTCCCACTGTCCCAGGCTGCTCCCAGCCCAGTGTCCAACCTGGCCTTGGGCACTGCCAGGGATCCAGGGGCAGCCACAGCTGCTCTGGCAATTCCAGCCCAGCCCATGTTTAATTTAAACCTTCTTTCTGTTCATTTGAAGCCATTCCCTGTGTGCTGTCCCTCCAACCCTTGTCCCCAGTCCCTCTCCAGCTCTCCTGGAGCCCCTTCAGACCCTGAGCTCTCCCTGGAGCCTTCCCTTCTCCAGGTGAACATTCCCAGCTCTCCCAGCCTGGCTCCAGCCCTTGGAATATCTCCCTGGTCTCCTGTGGAAGTCTCTCTCAGTTTTATGCAGAAGTTAAGGGTTAAAGGCACTTGACCTTTTTAATTTACCCAAGGGAAAAGTCAGAGCCAATTTCTCTGTGTTCTTTGGAGCCATCACAGGCTGGTGATCCCGATACTTTAATTTAGCAAAAAAAGTCATAATGAGAAGCAAAGGCTGGAAGGTGGAACTAAACAAACCTAGAGCAGGAACAAAGTTAATTAAGCAGTGAAGGCAGTAACCTGATATGGAGCAGATTCTCTCTCGTTTGCAGACTTAATAAAATGATTATCCTTGAAGAGACGCCCCACCTGGAGCATGCAGGTTTCCTGGGAGGGAGCAGGGAGCAGGGGCAGCCCTCCCTGAGTGCTTCCCACCTTCGGCAGGGTGGGATAATGCGGCATTTCCCACATTTGGGAGCGGGGATGGGAATGGGGCTCAGCTCTCCCTACAACAAAGCTCCCTGTGCTCTTTTCCTGGGAAACGAGGGGAAATCCTGGCTGAGGTTTAGGGAGAACGAGGAGCAATAAATGAGCCAGGGAAAGAAAGCTCCCCTTGTCAGCAGAGTGAGGAGCTCCCTTCTCCCAGCCCTCCGGCACCCTGAGCATCCCCTCAGCCAGCCATGAGGGGTTAAGGGCCCTCTACAACACAAAAAGCAATTCCGGGAGTTGTGGCTGCCCCTGGATCCCTGGCAGTGCCCAAGCACTGGGTGGGATTTAAGGTCCCTTTAACCCAAAACATTCCGGGATTCTGGGATATTGCCCAGCATTCCAGCAGGGCAACGCTTTTCTGGAAAGCTCTGGAGCCATGGGATTTAAGATCCAGTACTCCAAGGCTGTTTTTCCCTCAGTCCTGCCCATGCTGCGGCACCAGGACAGCTCAGCTCCTGCTCACAGCCTCTCCTGGTGTTGCTGTGATTGTTCCCTCTACACCTCTCACCCCTCCAGCTTCCCTCCCAGCTCCCAGGTGACTGTGCTGGTTTTTGGGGATGCTTCCCGCAGCCCTGGCAGGCTGGGACTTCTGCAAACACCTCTGCAGAGCTCGGATCGTGGAGGAGTTGCACTGGGGCTGGCAGTCAAAAAACGCCACCGAGGACATAATCAAAATAATCAAAAAACGCCACGGAGGATATTGTCACCCTGGTTTTTCTGAGTTTTTAAAACCTTTTGATTGTTCATAAGATCGAGTCAGACCTTTTAGCTACTGTACAATATTAGGAGCAGTTTTCTGCCTTTTTCTCACACATGTAACATAAACAAATCCTTTGTTTTTCATTCCCTGTCCTTTGTTTGCACATTTCTAACCTGAAAACAACTGTAACTGACAGTTGGTCTGGCCATTGGGCTGGGAGGTGAAAACTCCAGAAGCCAATCCACAGCCAGACCCACAGATGTATAAAAAGTAAGAAATAAACAGGCAGAGGGGCTCTCGGCTTGGCTCAGCCTTGGGCTCTCTGGGAGGAGGAACTCTGCCCTGCAAATCTCTCGTCTCCGTGTGATTGCTTTGCGTGTCCCGATCACAGGATATAATCAAAATAATCAAAAAATGCCATGGAGTAAACTCCCAGGAGGAGACTGAGAAAACTTCAGCCCAAACAGGGCCCTGATCAAAGCAGGAAAACTTGAAAGCATTGTGACACCCAGGAACTCCCCTTTCGTGCTGCTGGCAGGTGAGAGCTGCCTGCTCAGGCTGAAGAGCCCCTTTAAAAAACACCTTTTCCGGAATTTATAGCTGCTGGCTCCAAAAAGAGTCGGGTGAACGAGCACCTCCTCGGCAAACAGCATCAGCAGAAGCAGGGCAAAGAGAGGAGGAGCGGCTGGAGGTGTCCCGAGGGTCACAGCCCATATCCCAGTGTTTTTATGTGGATGTGCTACGCAGTACATCGGGCTCCATGGGTTCTGCCCGGCAGTGGGGGCAGCACGGACAGGGCAGGAGGGGAAATTCGGCTCCTCTGGGGGCTGGGATCACACGCAGCACTAATTAACCTCTAATAACTTCCCACTCGGCTCGTCGGGTCCCTGCCAGGAGCTGCTCCTGCCCCGTGACCCAGCGGAGATCGGTGTCACTGGGCCACCAGCACAACTCTCGAACCCCCTTCACCCCCGGGGCTGGCTCCAGCCAAAATTATCCCTACTCCATATCTGGTTTTATGGCTGTGCCGTGCCATGCCTCGAGCTAAGGCTTTGTAGGGAAAAAAATTCCCTCTAAAATTAAAGTTTGTCAATAAAAAGCTCTTTCTAAGCAGCCTCCCGCAGCACCTGCCTCCGCGAGATCCATCAGGAAATGCTGCCTTTGTGGGCTCTCCAAAGGACATTCCTCTGATAAAAAGTGAACTTATTGACAAGCTTTCCTGGCTGTTCTTTCCCAAGCTTTTGTAAAGATATAATTGTCAAGATGATATAGATTTATTTGGCGTCCTGGCTAGGCCTGAGAAATTACAGCTGTGCCTTCCTGTCAAACTCACGCCTACAGCCAAATTGGGCTGAAATTGTGCACCCGTGCTCACATGGAAAACTGCAGGAGACAGCATTTCCAGGGCCTTGGCACTAAGGGGGAAAGGGAACAAAAGAGGAAAGGAAAGGAAAGGAAAGGAAAGGAAAGGAAAGGAAAGGAAAGGAAAGGAAAGGAAAGGAAAGGAAAGGAAAGGAAAGGAAAGGAAAGGAAAGGAAAGGAAAGGAAAGGAAAGGAAAGGAAAGGAAAGGAAAGGAAAGGAAAGGAAAGGAAAGGAAAGGAAAGGAAAGGAAAGGAAAGGAAAGGAAAGGAAAGGAAAGGAAAGGAAAGGAAAGGAAAGGAAAGGAAAGGAAAGGAAAGGAAAGGAAAGGAAAGGAAAGGAAGGAAAGGGAAAAAAGAAAAAATGTTTAAAGTCAAAGAGGAGAAAAGCCCCCTTTTCCTTGGATGGTCAGGCCTCATTGATCTGACTCTGATGGGTAAACACTGGGAGCAGATTGCCCAAAAAACCCTTGGAAATGTCCAGGTTGGACAGGGCTGGAGCAGCCTGGGGCAGTGGGAGGTGTCCCTGCCAGGGCAGTGGTGGCACTGGGATTTCAGGTCCCTCCCATCCCAAACTATTCTGGGATTTATGGTCTCCATAGGGTTTGGAATTTTTGGTTTCTTTATCTTTGTCCATGTCCAAGGAATGGGTGACTGGGGTTATAAACATGCACTTTGTAAAGGACTCGATTATTCCAAGAGAACAAGTTCTAAACATCCCTCTCTGCCTAAAGCCAGACCTTGACCTCACCAGGATGGGGCTGGAAAATCCCCCTGGGTAAAAAATCCCACAGTGAGCAGGCTGTCAAATGAGACCCGAAACATTTCCTTCCCTCCCACACCCATCCATGTTCTTATTAGTGAAATATGCCTGGAATACTCATCTCCACCCAGAAATATCCTTATTTTTAATTCTTTTTGGTGCCAGCTCCTTCCAGCTTCCCCTGCAGCCCTGGGAGCACTGCGAGCCCTCCAGACCTGGTGTGTCCTGTGAATATTTAACCCTGGAGAAAAGAGGGACTGAACCAACCCCTGCCAGATTTTAGACCACGGAATTCTGCCATGGAGTTTCATCCTTGGCACCTGACCTGGCAAAATCCCAGGGGCTGGGGTGCTGGACGGAATCAGCTGAGGAACCCTTCCCCAGTCCCAAATCCAGTGAAAGGGGGGAAGTTGGGGTGAAATCCCCCCGGATCCCAGATCCCAGATCCCATCCAGCAGTCCCTGTCACCTCAGGATTCACAAAAGCCAAATGGATTTAGGACACCCTGGGAACCTTTCCAAGAGCTGCCCAAGGGCAGAGAACTTTTGTCCGCTCTGCCTGAACCTGAGCGCCCTGTAGTTCCAACACTTGTAGTGATTCCAGAAGAATGAGGTGAGGAAGAAGTAACTCCGTCCTTTACCTCCCTTGCTCTTCAAATGAATTTTCTTTCATTTTTTTAAAGCACCACCCAAGGCTGTTCTCCGCAAACTTGATCATTCCGTGCGAAACCTACTTAAAATTCTCTGCCATTCCCGAGAAATGGCGCGACACAGGGAGCCTGGGAATTTTAAGCACCCTTGGTGTTTGCTGTTGCAGGGAACAGGCAGCATTCCCAGTCACCGAGGCAGGGAAATATCCGGCTGCTCCTTTTGCCCAGACCTGCTCCACTCCTGCCTCCTCTATTGGAAGTTCCAGCACGTTAACCCTGACCTTGCTCACCGTTCCAGAGAGGCCTGGGGGCGCTGCCGGAATGCTCCACACGCTGCCCAAAATAATTTTAATGGTTTTAATAAAGTTTTGTGCATCTGGAGCCAGGCTGGTTGGGAAGGGAAGTCCGTGAACAACCCCCCTTGGGGTGGGGGGAGAAGGTGAAGTGGGAAAGGTGACCCAGTATTTGAATTATTTCTTATCAATTCAGGCTCTTGACATGATCCTCTCCTTGAGAGATGTTTAGATCAACGTGTTCTGGATATTTTTCATTATTATTATTCCGTATTTTTATATTTAAGGCCTGTTTGTTATAGGCACTCTGGAAAGATCCAGGCAGGATGGGGAAGGTGCTCCCTCACTCTGGCACTGCTCCTGCTTTTAATCTGACTCCGTGGATCCTCCAGCTGCACATCCCTGGGCTCCAAGTTTCCAAAAAGAATCCTGACCGTATCCCAGGGAGATAAATCTGACACAGGCCGTAAAATGAACACAAATTCCGTGGAGACTCAGCCTGGCGTCAAGCAGTAAAACAGCAAAAGGTTTTCCCCTCTCTGCATAAAAGAACACTTAAAATACATTAAATAAAGGTTTTTCAGAAAACAGGGATGGATGGGAGATTGGGAATTGGGAATTCCTGGCTGGGCTGGAATTGCCAGAGCAGCTGTGGCTGCCCCTGGATCCCTGGCAGTGCCCAAGGCCAGGTTGGATCACCCTGGGACAGTGGGAGGTGTCCCTGCCATGGCAGGGGTGGGAATGGATGGGATTTGAGGTCCTTCCCACCCAAACCATCCCAGGATTCCAGGATATTGCCCAGCATTCCCTACAGCAGGGCACTGCTTTTCTGGAAAGCTCCGGAGAGCTTTACTGAGGATCAGAGGAGTCAAACTCCGAGCCAATAAACTTCTCCAGGCTCTTAATTGAAGTATTCCCATTAACCAGAGCCACGTGGATGTGGAAGCTCCCAGCCCGTGTCCCTCCCTGGCTGAGCCACATCCCCGCAGCCGGGAATGGGCTGAGACATTCATCAGCTAAAATTAATCCTCTCCAGGTGAAAATGCCTCTGCCTCCCAATTAGGCTGCTGTGAGGGATGGAAGCCAAGGAGAGCTGCTCACCCTAATTAGTCCCTGTGCGGAGCCTTTGCAGAAGCCATCTCTCATCTGCTGCCACATCTGTGGGCACCACTGGGGCTCTGCACAGGGAAAGGACCCACATCCCTGCTCCTGCTGCTCCCGAGGGCATCCCTGGGGCTGGGAGCATCCCCCGGGGCAGAGGGAGTCACCAGCCCGTCCTTGCAGTGCTCAGCATCCCAAACCAGAGCTGGGAATTGGTAAATCAATGTGAGGGAAGTTCTGTAGGAGCATCCCACTCCTGGTGCTCCTCAGGCCCCGAAGTTACTGCTCCTTGAGGGTAAAAACTTCAAGGAAAGCTTCAGTGGGAAAAAAGCTTTCCATTCTGCTCCCACCGTATCTTACAGATGTTACAGGGTGTGAATCCGCCTTTGAGCACCTCACATTATCACAAATCCGTATTTTACAGCCCATCCTGAGGACTGACTCCAGCTGGCTGCTCAGATACACCTTTCCTCCACATCCAGATTCACATCTCTCCCTTTCCAGCGCTCCCCAAATGCTTTTGGTGCTGTCTCAGGTCCTGTGGGGTTCACAAAAGTGATTGCGAGTTCTGCTGCACAGGGGTAATTCCAGGTAAGTGCACTATCAGATCAATGCCCAAGGATCTCTAAAAATCCAAGGAAAGGCATTTTAGCCCCACTGCTGTGGAGCCCATTGAAATGCAGGTGCAGCACCCTGGTCCTTGTGGCTCCACAGACTGACTCACACCCCAATTCCAATTAGCTTTCGCTCATTAAATGGGAAGCAAGTTTGTTGTTCTCTCGCCTCAAACAGGTCGAACATTCCTAATTGGGAAAAAAAAAAAACCAAAAAACCCCAAACCAAACCCTCCAGCAGGGTCCATTTCATTTTTAGACCAAAATGAAACCGTCCCTCACCGCTGCCTGGCAGAAGCTGCTCCCTGATTCCGGTGTCAGCTGTGCAAGGGGAGCTCGTTGCTCACACCAACGTGGGTGGGAGCTCCTTTAACGTGCAGATCAACCCACGCAGCCAGAAATGTGCAAAAGGGCTCTCTGTGCCCCACTCCTGCCCATTTCTTCCATGGGATAAACACAAACGCTCTGGGAAGCCTGAGCTCTGACAGGGCAGTGATCCACGGGGGTTGTGGAGCTGCAGCCGGGAATCCCTGCGCTCCCCTTCCCAGGAATGACACCCTGCACCAAAGCTAGTCCCAATCCCTGTGTTCCCCTTCCCAGGAATGACACCCTGCACCAAAGCTTGTCTGAGTCCCTGTGTTCCCGTGCCCAGGAATGATGCCCTGCACCAAAGCTTGTCCCAATCCCTATGTTCCCGTGCCCAGGAATGACACCCTGCACCAAAGCTTGTCCCAATCCCTATGTTCCCGTGCCCAGGAATGGTGCCCTGCACCAAAGCTTGTCTGAATCCCTGTGTTCCCGTGCCCAGGAACGGTGCCCTGCACCAAAGCTTGTCCCAATCCCTGTGCTCCCCTTCCCAGGAATGACACCCTGCACCAAAGCTTGTCCCAATCCCTGTGTTCCCCTGCCCAGGAATGACACCCTGCAGCAAAGCTTGTCTGAGTCCCTGTGTTCCCGTGCCCAGGAATGATGCCCTGCACCAAAGCTTGTCCCAATCCCTATGTTCCCGTGCCCAGGAATGGTGCCCTGCACCAAAGCTTGTCTGAATCCCTGTGCTCCCCTTCCCAGGAATGACACCCTGCACCAAAGCTTGTCCCAATCCCTGTGTTCCCCTGCCCAGGAATGACACCCTGCACCAAAGCTTGTCTGAATCCCTGTGTTCCCGTGCCCAGGAATGATGCCCTGCACCAAAGCTTGTCCCAATCCCTGTGTTCCCGTGCCCAGGAATGGTGCCCTGCACCAAAGCTTGTCCCAATCCCTGTGCTCCCGTGCCCAGGAACGGTGCCCTGCACCAAAGCTTGTCTGAATCCCTGTGTTCCCCTGCCCAGGAATGACACCCTGCATCAAAGCTTGTCCCAATCCCTGTGTTCCCGTGCCCAGGAATGGTGCCCTGCACCAAAGCTTGTCCCAATCCCTGTGTTCCCCTGCCCAGGAATGGTGCCCTGCACCAAAGCTTGTCCCTGTTCTCACTGAGGTGCAGCCCCTCCCGGTTCCTCCAGTTAAAGATGCTGTGGGCAGCGACTCTGAGCTGCCTGGGCCTGGGAAAAATTCCCGATTCCGGGAGCTGCTGCAGCCTCACCAACAGTTCATTAGCAGGAGGCTGATCAATCAACATCTGATCAAGCCAATTAGCAGCAGAGACTTGAGAAACCCCTCAGGAGGTGTTTGCACACCCCAAGCGCCCCAGGGTGGAGGGAAAGTCAGGCACATCCTTCCCTGGAGCTCTGGGACCTGGCCTGAACCCTCAGACCCAGCCTGGAAATCTGGGGAGACTCGAGGAACCAGCTAAAGTACAGCTGGATAATGAGAGAGAGGAGAAATCATATTTTGCTTCCCCACGTCTGCTTTCCAAACCCAGCTTCCTTAGAGTAGAAAAAATTTCATTTTCAAATAAAAATGTGACCTCTCTTTATGAGGAATTCCAGGAGGAAATCCCTGTGCCCCAGCCAGAGCCAGAGGAGGGTTCAGAGACCCTGCAATCGAGTTGGTTTTACCTGGAGCGAGTGGCTGATGCACTGCTGCTGATGGCAAGTGTCAGGAACCCTCCAGAGCTATAAAAACACCACTTAAATTCACTACAATTTAAATCCTTCCCACTCTTGGTCCCTCCACTTGAGCCAGGGGCTGCAGGCAGGAATAGAGATATCCCTAGAGCAGGAAGGGACACGGAGCACGCCCCACTCAGAGGACACGGAGAACAAACTCCACCAGGAGCTCTCCCCAAAGAAAGGAAATTGTGGGAAAGAGAACAGGCAGAAAGCTTCCATAGCAGTGTAGATGTAGGCCTCAAAAAGATACCAGAATGAGAGCACAGAACAATTGGACCGTGGTTTTGTGCTGTGTAGAGTCGGGCTTTGGCAAGTAGAAAAATTTGTTAAGCAAGATAACAGAAAAGTTTAATAATGAGGCTTTGGGCTTTATGGAAGAGTATAGAAAGTTCCTGAAGAGCAAAAATAAATGAAACAAGCAGCCATAGTTAGATATAAGGTGTACGTGGAGTTTTAATGATTGGCTCATGCTAAGCTGTTAACAATTTGCTGTTGGTTAGAGAACTTTTAAAAGGCCTTGAAACGCAGAGAACTCAGAGAACTCTCTCTTGTAGCACAGAGAACTCTCTTGTTGGAGAGAATTCTCTCTCGTGACACAGAGAACTCAGAGAACTCTCTCTTGTAACACAGAGAACTCTCTTGTGGCAGAGAATTCTCTCTCGTGACACAGAGAACTCAGAGAACTCTCTCTTGTAACAAAGAGAATTCTCTCTTGTGGCAGAGAACTCTCTCTCGTGACACAGAGAACTCTCTCTCGTGACACAGAATTCTGTCTCGTGACACAGGAATTCTCTCTCGTGACACAGAGAACTCAGAGAATTCTCTCTTGTGACACAGAGAACTCAGAGAACTCTCTCTTGTAACACAGAGAACTCTCTCTCGTGACACAGAATTCTGTCTCGTGACACAGAGAATTCTGGCTGCTGGTGGCAGCACGTGGGCTGTTGCCATCTTTCAATTGTCTCACCCTGTACTGAGGCTGGTGTTGCAATAAAAGCTCGAGGAACGTCTCCCAGCAGTCCTGTCCTGTTATTGGGAAATATTTAATATCCAAAAGGTCACCAACCGCCCCGTGTCCTCCCCCTGAGTGTGTTTAACTGAATAAGGACAGAATCCCAGCGCTGAATCCTGGCCATAATGGCCCAAGCCGGCGGAGGAGAGCGATTACAGAGCGGTGATCATGGGTTAGTACAGCTTGGTTTTTAGTTATAAAAGAATGTAGAATGTGGGGCTGCTGCCACCACAGAGGGGACAGGGGTGACACCGCCAGTCCTGCTGCACCCCAGACACCCATGGGTGCTCCCTGTGTCCGCCCTGTACAGGGACACCCCAAACCCAGCCTCCCAAAGGCCTCTGCAGATGTCTCCAGGTGTTTCAGACTGACAAGAGCCCCCTGGGCTGAGCCAGGGGGGATCCCCGTGATGCCCCAAGTTCCACGTTCCATGTGTTCCATGTCCTGTGCTGCCCAGGTGCAGCTCTGAGCTCACACTCAGGGTCACTCAGCTCTCTGCACACAGCAGCCACACAAAACAAATCCTGTTCCTGCTGCACACCAAGGACAACTGGGACAAGTGTTCAGCCCAAAAGCACAAACAGCGGTGGCTGGAGGGAGGAACAAGGAGGATGGGACTGGAGAACCTGGAGCTGGAATTGGACAATTCAGCCCCAATGTGCAAATGGACCAGAACTTATCAAAGTGTGAGACCTGGTGACCGTTTGTGCATTTTGTGTCCATTTTGTGCCCATTTTGTGTCCATTTTGTGTCCATTTTGTGACCATTTTGTGACCATTTTGGGTCCACCTTGGGTGTGTCCCTGTCCAGGCTCTTGTCCTGCCCAAGGTGTACCCTAAAGGCCTTTCAATAAATGTCTAATTTATTTAATAAACATCTGTTTTATTCTCAGCTCTGTGCGGTCTCTGTTCCAGCTCAGCCATCCCAAGGCATCACCAGCTCAGCTTCCCAGCTGCTCACAGGGACGAGGGTTTGAGGGCAGAGCAGCAGGCGCTGGAGCTGCTAATTAAACCATTTTATCTGCAGACTTTGATGGCTCTGCCTCTCCCCAGCTTGACAAAACTCCCACCAGCCAGAAGCAGCCCTGGCCAGCTGCACCCCAGATCGTGATCCTGGGGGCTGTAACCCTCTGAAATATTTAGGCTGACAAAAGCCAATGTCTGCTTCAATCCTTGCCAAATTTGTGGGTGGATCATAAAGCAGAACATTTTACAGCAGCCCAGCTGCCTTTGCCTGCAGGACTTGGGTGTCTCACATCGGTGGTGCATGGACAGGAGTTACCCATGAGAGGATTCGCCTTTTTCTCCTGCCCTGTGTGCTGGTTCCAGCTGAAGTCACACAATGCCCTTCCAGCTCGGCACAGGAAATGTGCTCAGCAGAGATAAAACCGCTCCCGTTCTCCCTGCCCTGCTCTCGGTGTTGTCCCAGCCATGGCTTCACTGCCACGGCAGCAGAGAATCGGGGCAGCTCTGGGAAGGGTGTGCACCAGGCTCAGGTGTTCCCCAGAGGTTATGGAAGACCTCAGGGGAGTTTTGTGCCGTGTTGGAGTCCAGGGCATTCCTTTGGCTGCCCTGGAGGGTCAGGGACATGGACAGGGGGGTCTGGGACCCCAGCCCAGAGCCCAGAGAGACACTGGATTTGATCCCAGTCCATGGGAAAGGCTTCCTGCACTGCGGGAAGGATTGCAGGCCACAGGAGTGTGAAAGAGAGGAGTTTAGTATATCACAGGGTGAGAAAACAGTAAATTTAGATTTATAGCATGGAAGTGAATGGGAGCAAGATGGAGGATTTGGGGCGTTGTCTCCTGCTTCTTCTCTCTTCTTCCCTCACTCCATTTTAGCAGTGATGGTGGCACAAAGTAGTTTAAAGAGATTGGGTCAGAGCAGAGATGACCTGTTTAGTATAAGTGATAGGTATTGGCAAATAATGATAAATAAAGAATATGTAGCAATTAGTATAAAAGGTACCGACAGCCCAGTGAAAGGAGGAGTCGAGGAGTCACCAGATGCCCGAGCAGCTGCACAGACCTTTGTTGGGCACTGAGAAAATTGTGAGATAAGAAACAATAAATGAAGCATGCAACCTTGAAAAATCAGAACCTGAAGGCTCCGTCTCTTTCATCTGTTAGGCACAGAGCTTTGCAGAGGGCAAAAAGACTCTAAAACCACCTGAATGTCAGGGAAAGCCCACGAGAGTGCCGCTGCATTTTTCACATGCAGAGGGTGTGAACAAGTCACCTCAGCACCTTCCTCCCCTGAGAGTTAAACAGCCGCAGCAGGAAACCTCCATCCCTGATCCACGGCGTCTCCAGGTCCTCCCTGCCCTCCACAGGCAGACAGACACGAGGAATCTGCCCCCAGACAGCCCCTGGCAGCTGCAGCACAGGGAATGGGACCCCACAGCTGCTCCTGGGAAGTGTTGGCTCCTGCCTTGGACCCTGATGCCACACGAGGCATCACCCGCTTGGAATTATGCTCCCTAAACAGAATCCCAGGATGGCTGGGGTTGGAAAGGACCTCAAATCCCACCCATTCCCACCCCTGCCATGGCAGGGACACCTCCCACTGTCCCAGTGTCCAACCTGGCCTTGGGCACTGCCAGGGATCCAGGGACAGCCACAGCTGCTCTGGCAATTCCAGCCCAGCCAGGAATTCCCAATTCCCTGTATCCCATCCATCGATCCCTGCCCTCTGGCACTGGGAGCCATTCCCTGTGTCCTGTCCCAGCCCTTGGAAATGGTCCCCATATTTCCTGCGGGGCCTCTTCAGGTCCTGGAGGGCCCCAGTTAGCTCAAGCCTGGCCTTGCACCCACTGCCCTTAATTATTAACAAAGTTTCCCTCTCTAAAACTTCCACAGAAATTCTACCCGCTCTCAGCCTGGTGATTTCTTGCCACACACACCCAGTGTGGAACATTCCAGAGCCGTGGGGACGGAGCGGGATTCCGGCAGCGGATTTCAGCTTTCAGAGCCCGGCTCCGACGCTCGCTGTGGTGCCTCTGCTCCCTCACAAAATCTCTTTATAATCCTGAGGGAGTCCCACTTTAATTTGCAGAAATTTAATGACAATATTGCTTTGGAAATGAGAGTTAACTTTTGAACGGTGTGGATCCCTTCGTCTGATGGGGAGGAGGTGTGCCTGCAATGACAATCATTTAACAGAGCCGTGTGGGTAAACATCAAAGAATTTGTAACTCTTCACTGATGCTGTGCTCACTAAACTCTTCAACTACCCTTTTTTTATATATCTTATCTGAATTTTCAGCGCATTTCACCTGCATGGCTTGGTGCAGTGGTGAACCAAAGTGTTTGCAGTTTCCCCGTTCCTCATTTAACTGAGATTTTTGCCTCTTCTGGGGACCCCCAAAGGTGGGGGAGAGGCTGAGGGGAGCCCTGCCCTGGCCACAGAGGGGAGCAGCTTTGACAGTGATTCCCTGCTGCAATCTCCAGGCAGAGCAGAGATTCTTGGGCTGCCAACACAAAGACTTTCATCCCTGTCCATCCCAAGGATCAGCATTTTTGGGATATTTCCATGTCACACCTCACCTGTAAGTCCAGTGGCTCCTGTCCTCGCTTTCCTCATCACACTCCTCATCCTGCAGCTTCCCACACCATCATCCCTCAAAAGATCAGATTTTTGGCTGCTCCAGAGGCTCTCCTCTGTCTGTTAAAATATCCACATCTTCCACACGGGTTTCTCTCCTGGTCTGATCCATGTCCATCTGGCCCAGACCCAGTTTTATTTCCATTTTTATCCCAGTAAAGCCCAGCTCTTCCTCCAGCCCCGACAGCCCAGGAGCAGCCAGAGCCAAGGCATCACCCAGACCCCTGTCCAAATGTCATTCCAGAGAGCAGAAATTTAAGGAATTCCCATCTCACCATAAGCAGGGAGAGCTTTCCCTGAGCTTACAGAATCCAGGGAAGTTCACATTTGGATTGAGGACGTGCCCAATCACCCCATCTACAAATTCACTCCCAGAGAGCAAAGCTGTGCAGGAGTCATTCCCGTTTTCACGGAATCCCAGAAATTTGGGGTTTAAAGCTCATCCAGTCCTTCTTCCGTCCCAGATTTTTTTAAACCTTTTTTCCTTAATTTTCCACCCTGGTGCTGTGGCCAAACCCCTCCTGGCAGTCTGGAACACCTTTGGTTCATCCAGGGATGCCTCAGGATTTCAGCTTTTATATTATTTATATATCCCACTCCTGTGTCCCAGTCCATGGGAAAGATGGGAAGTGCAGGAGCAGCCCCTATTGAGTTTCCACTTCCTCAAAATATTTGCTGTTTTAGGGAAAATCCCTGTGCGCAGAGACAAGTGAGGATAAAATATATTTAAATGAAATCCAAAGCTTCGAAGGAGTTTATTTTTAGCAAAGCCAGCTGGGGCTTGAAATTTCACTTCCAAGCGAAATCCTGCGAAAAAAGCAAGGCATGGAGAGAGGAGCAGAAATCAGAAAGGAAAGTTTTGCTTTAGAATATTCCTGCAAGACAAATAATTTGGGGGGAAAACTGGAGGATATCAAAACACCAGGAGCTGTTTCCAACTTCCACGTGGTTTCCACTCACACCCCCAGTGTATATTTAATAATCAAACAGTGCCATGAAATCAAAGAGCCCATTTGGAGCAGAGAAATGGTCCGAATGGAGGCACGACGTGGAAGAGATTTAACAGAAAATGTTAGAAATTCCCCTTGCACCTCCCTGAATTCAGGTGCTGGTTTGTATGGATCCTGCTCCTGCTGTCGGCTCCCGAGGCTGCAGAGCTGCGACAGCGCTGCCTGAACAAAAACAAAGCGCTGAAAGAAATATTTTCTTTCCAGAACCTTCTGATCCACAGATCTGCCCAGAGATTTCCAGGGTTTGGGCATTCCTGCCCTGGCACAGGTAGAGCCCCAGCACAAATGAGGAGAAATTAAATGTGTTTGTAACAAAATTCTCTCTTGGCCAAGGAGATTATTTTTGTTTTATTCTTCGGCTATCAAATCCAAACAGCTTTGATCATTACTGCTTCTCCTTTGTTTCCTGGGCTTAATTTTTCTTTCTTTAGAGGAGAATTATTTCCAAGGCATCCAAATCCCTGCTGTGAAGCCAGGTAGGCTCTGCCAGGAGAGGAGCTCCCAGCGGCCTTTTCTGTTCCTATTTGAATCTCCCAGGGCATCCAGGAGTCTGCTCAGGGCCTCCCACTCCTTCAGGGAGGGGAAGGAAAAGCCTTCAGGCCAGTAACACTCATTTGAAAGCCTTCTTCAAGAGCCAGTGACCTAAATAGAGCTGAATTCCCTGGATTTAGGAGATGTGAGAGCAGAGACTCCATCCTGCTGTCCTTGGGATAACAAGAGGAACCTCTGCCCGGCAGCTCAAAGGCGGGGACTGAGGCGATGCACAGAGACAAAATTACCTGTTAGGAGCCTTTCGAGGATTAATTACTGCTCTTGCATTAGCCAGTGCATCTGAAAAGCATTTTGGGGAGTGCTGAGGGGCCTTTTCCTGCTGCTGCTCCAAACCCTGTGGGAAGGGGCACCCCAATCCCTGCCCTGTCCCCCGGGAGTGGGGCTGGGACCACTCTTGGAACCAGCTGGGGCCCCGGTTCATTTCCTTTTCTTTTTTTGGGAAGGAGAAGGAGTAAGGGAGCTCCCAGAGCTGACAGGACAACCTCCGACTGCTGAGCAGGGCGAATTCCTGCAATTCCTGCCTTCATCTCCTGGGTGGAATTAATGGAATTCATTACTGACACATCCACGGCCACCCTGGGCCGGGACGACGCGGGGACAGCGATTAATGGATGTGCAAAACCGCTCGGGTTTAATTGCTGGGAGCACAAGAAGCAGCAGCAGCAGCGCCGGAGGCAGCTCCGAACCACCAGCCTCCCAAAAAGGGATAAAAGCAGCCAAATCTCTTCTCTTTGATCCCCCAGCTCACACGGAGCAACCTGAAGGTTTTAATTGTGGATAACACAAGGGGCTGTTTTCTCTGAAGCCCGGTTGACTCAGTGATCCCTAAAAAACCCCTAAAACCTTTGAACAAAAACCAGATTTAAGTCCTAAGAGAGCTTTTCTTTATCCCTTAGGGTGCTGGAGGCCGGGACATCTCATCTCTGTCATGAAAAGGCTCAAAGAAAAGCACCAGAGTCAATCCACCTTTCCTGAGAATCAGGATCAGCAAATCCTGGAAAAACCTCTGGCTGCTAGAGCATTCCCCACCCGATGTCCCCTGACCACTGCCTCTGCGTCTTCTCCTGGAGAATCCCATGCAAGCCCAAAGTTCAGGGATAGTCACACCTGTTTAAGCTCTGGTGTCAGACAAGAAGGAAATTCCGGATATAATAAAGGAATTGAGGGTAACAGTGTGTTATTCCTACACGATTTAATGCCCAGGCAACAAAGAGCATCCAAAAATAATTGACACCTTCTCCCAGATCCTGACTGCTCCTAATGCAGGTAAATGGTGCTGGAACGAGGTTGGGAAACAGGGATTTGAAGATGAGGGGTTTGCAACTTTGCTTTTATCAGAGCAGTGATCTGCTCTGCCACATTCCCGTTGTCAAATCTCAGCCTGGGTTGAAATTTTCCGTGTTGAGCTGCCCTGAGTCAGGGGTTTCAGGAAAAGATGGGTTTTCCTACCCGCACATATCTAAGTTTTCAATGAAGATCCTTGAAAAACATGAATTTGCTGATAGAGGGCTAAATTTTAAATGGAATCACGCAGAATCACCGAGTTTGGAAAAGATCTCCAAGGTCAGCAAGCCCAGGCTGCGACTGATCCCCACCTTGTCACCAGCCCAGGGCACGGAGTGCCACCCCAGTCATTCCTGGGACACCTCCAGGGCTGGGGACTTCACTGGATGCTCTTGGAATTCCGAAAGGAAACTGCTCCCATGACTTGCACAGGCATTTTGAGGATCCTCAGTCGCTGGGAGCAATGATTCCCAAAAACCTGGGGTCCCAGAGGCTCTGAGGTGGCTCCAGGTGTCCCTGCCTTGGAATTGAGAGGTGGGAAAGGGCAGGGAATGCCACAGCTGGAGTCACTCCTGCACTGCACCAGGGTGAGCAGCAAAGCACCGGAGAATAAATTACAGCTTTCCTGCCAATGCAGCTGAAATAAATCGTAAAGAAAATGTTCCCACGTCTGGTTCTGCCTCACCCCAGGGACTCAAGTGGCAGGTGAGGATGGCAAAGAGGAGTGAGGAGCTTCTCCCTGTGGAGTCACTACCCCTGGGTGTGTTTAAATAAAGCCTGGATGTGGCACTCGGTGCCACGGTTTAGTTGAGGTATTGGGGCTGGGTTGGACACGATGATCTTGGAGGTCTCAACCCAGTGATTCTGTGTGAAATCATCCCCAGGGCTCTGCAGTCTGAGGGGAACCTCAAACCACACTCCTGGAAATGTCCCTGAGTGCCAGCCAGGGCAGAATGGGATCCTCAGTGCTCAAACCGCTCCCTAAAGCTCAGCTTTGGGCAGCTCATCCCTCTGCACCTCCAGCAGAGCTCCTGGGAGAACCAGAGCCAGGTTTAATTTGTTAGAGGTCATCAAGGCTTTGAGAATGAAGCTGAAAATCCCTTTAAATATAAAAACTAAACAAATTCAGCCTCATCTCTCTGATAAACTCTGAGCCAAGCAAGAGCTGGAGTTAATTTTTCTTTTAAAGGCAGATTTTTCTGCACGCACTTGGAATTATCTCTGCCATCCCCACACAAAGCTTCTGATAATGTTAATGAACTCCAGCATCTGGCTGTGGGATCGCTTGGCTGCTTCAAAATACTCGTGGTGGGGGGGAAACTCCTTGGAAGTGATAAAGGAGGAACCTTGTGGATATCTGAGTGCCACCACCAAAGGGTGGGATTGTGTTGGAATCCAGGGAATACCTTCGGCTGCCCTGGAGGGTCAGGGACATGGACAGGGGGGTCTGGGACCCTGGCCCAGAGCTCAGAGAGGACACTGGCTTTGATCCCAGTCCATGGGAGAGGCTTCCTGCACTGCGGGAAGGATTGCAGGCCACAGGAGTGTGAAAGAGAGGAGTTTAGCTGATCACAGGGTGAGAAAACAGTAGGTTTGGGTTTTTAGTATAGAAGTAAATAGGAGCAAAATAAAAAATTTAAGGCGTTGTCTCCTGCTTCTTCTTTCTTCTTCCCTCACTCCATTTCAGCAGTGACGGTGGCACAAAGTAGTTTAAAGAGATTGGGTCAGAGCAGAGATGACCTGTTCAGTATAAGTGATAGGTATTGGCAAATAATGACAAATAAAGAATATGTAGCAATTAGTATAAAAGATAGCGACAGCCCAGTGAAAGGAGGAGTCGAGGAGTCACCTGATGCCCGAGCAGCTGCACAGACCTTTGCTGGGCACTGAGAAAATTGTAAGATAAGAAACAATAAACAAAGCGAGCAACCTTGAAAACTCAGAACTTGAAGACTCCATCTCTTCTTGTGTTTGGCTCAGAGCTTTGCAGAGGGCAAAAAGACTCTAAAACCACCTGAATGTCGGAACAAAGACCGAGAGGGATCAGCCTCCCGGGGAGAATCAGCACTGGTGCAGCCTGAAACGCAAATCGGCGCTCACAGACTTGCTGAACTAGTTAAGTGCTGCAGTGGTTCAAGGAGAATTCCATAGAAATGTGAGCCTGGAAAAGGGATGTGTCCCTAACTGGTGGCTGTTAGAAATTTTAAGGTTGGAAAAGACCTCTAAGGTCCGCAGGTCCAGCTGTCAACCCACCCGTGGTCACCACTGCCCCGTGTCCTCAAGTGCCACATCCACATCTTTCTGAACGTTTCAAATGTTGGGGACTCCCTGTGCCAGTGCTGGACAACACCTTTGTGGTGGTTTCAGGCAGATTTTGGGAGAAATCCTCCCAAGGGGCTCCCCTCTCCCCTCCCCCAACCGGTTCGGGAAAAGACTTCCTCAGAGAGAAGTGGAAAAAACCTGTTTATTGAACAGGCAAAGCACTCCCAGCACAATACCCAATGACAAGAGCTTCGTGCCGCTCACGGAGGGATAACAAACTTAAAGAAAGTCTCCTCTTGAAGATCGTCACTGTGCTCCACCGCTCCGTCTGCGCTGGCGCTGGGAGAAAAGGAGATGTGCAGGGCTGGTCTTGGTGGGGTGGGTCCCCTGTGGAGGCCCCCCGGTGCTTCCCCAGGTCCTCAGTCCGGAGAGGTTGGAACAGTTCCGAGGAGAGGGCAAAAAAAAAAAAAAAAAAAAAGAAGAAAAAAAGGAAAGAAAAAAAGGGAAAAAAAAGAAGAAAGCAAAAAGCAAAAAGCTTCATCTATTCTACAGCGTCTAACTACGCTAGCACTAAACTAACTAACTGCCCAGGAAAAAAAAAACAACAGAGCTTCTTCAGTCTTGCCGAGTTCCAGCTCCCTCACTTCAAGGTCACTCCGAGGAGCAGAGTTTTCCTGGGGAAAAACAAACCGCGCTTGCCCTCCCCCCTGCACCCAACAGACGATTGGGGATACACAGTCACCCCAGGACAACCTTCCATGAAGAAATTCTTCCTAATCTCCAATATCGTGGAATCATGGAATGGTCAGGGTTGGAAAGGACCTCAAATCCCACCCAGTGCCACCCCAGCCATGGCAGGGACACCTCCCACTGTCCCAATGTCCAACCCGGTCTTGGGCCCTGCCGGGGATCCAGGGACAGCCACAGCTGCTCTGAGCACCCTCACAAGGAGGAATTTCTCCCCTTGCGCAACTTTAGTGCATCTGAGGTCAATTCTCAGCATTTCCCCTTTTATTGGTCAACATTTAAACAAATCTATCTCTGAAGAGTTAAAGATGGAGTTCCAGAAATACATAAAGTGATAAAAAAGCTTTCCACAAATCCAGGAAGGAAAAATTTATTCCTGAGTTATTTTGCAGCTTTCACATTGCTTTTGGAGAGGTGAATCCTCAGTGAAATTTAAAGATGTCACCTTTCCTCCATCTTTTCACTCTTATGACTGGACTCCACCTTTTCATCAAGCAAAAATTTGTGTTTTGTTCAGTTCCTGCCTGGTGTAAACCCCAGTTCCCAAAATTCAGCAGCCATACCCTGGCCAGAGGCCAGGAGCACCTCAGGACTTTGTCCTGCCAACTTCACCTTCTGCAAACAATCCCAAGCTCCAAAAACCTCTGCAGGAAACTCCCCAGGGCTCCTCAGGGCCGTGCCATGTGTCCCGCCACTCCAGGAATTCACCAGGAAAAATTATCCTGACTTTCCAGTGCTCTGCAATACTTTCCCAGCCTCCCCTTCTTCCTGCTGGGTTTTTAATTCAGCTCCAAACTTGTATTTTTTATTCTTTTTTACAGTCTGCTTGCCCAAATTAGATGCAGCGTGCTAAGATTAACTACATCAGAGCCACCTAATGAGATGCAAATCCTGCCAGCGCTCTTCTATTAATATCTCCCAGAATATTTCCTGTTGGGGCTGGGATTTGCTGGGGTCTGGAATTCCCAGTTGCTCCCATCGCCCTGTTGGGGTGAGCTCCAGGCAGACTGGAACACCTGGAGCAAGGTGGGAACCTCCTGCTCCTACAGGAGGTACAAAATTAGGGTGGGAAGTGTTGTCCGGAACAACTAATTAAAGTGTTCTCCTGAACAATTTAATACAGCTGGAATCCCTGAGGTTGGAAAAGCCTTCCCAAACTGACCCAAGCTGTGCCCGATGCCCACCTTGCCCCCAGGGCCCCGAGTGCCACATCCAGGAATTCCATGGACACCTCCAGGGATAGGGATCCACCCTTCCAATGCCCCACTGCACAGAGTCTGCAAGGGAGTCACCACCTCTGTATTCTTCCTTATTTTCAGGAAAAAAAAGTTGATTTTTGTCTGCTCAAATCTTCTGAATTTGTACTGAAAAAAAAAAAAAAAAAAAAAAAAAAAAAAAAAAAAAAAAAAAAAAAGCCTGATTAATTCCTAAATTATTCTCCCAGGTCACTTACATAATCGACTTATGCAATATCTATATCCTCTATTTCTGATATTTTTAGGATAAACTTGTTATAAGAATTTGATAAAACATGAAAATATGTTGGAGCAAATATTGTATGACTCTTCCCAGCAAAATGGGGAAAACTGTTTGCCTCATAAAACCGAGTGTCTGTGGCTGCCCATGAGCTGCTCCTGAGGAACATCCAGGGAGTGACAAAGCAGCCCTTGGGACACCCTTTCCCTGTCCATGGGCCAAATCCTCCTTCCAAAAGCGGAATTCATGGCCAGAGTTGGGTCCAAGAAGGGAAATTAAATCCCACATTTCCCCCGGAGAGCGAAGAGCCTGCCCCAAGCACAGCGCCTTCCCCAGGATGTAAATCTGCCACTTTTTGGGACAGTGCCTCCCCCGCAGGGCTGATCCAGCCCCAGGAAGTGCCAGATGTTCCCTGCCCGTGCCTGGAATGCTGAGCCACCTGTTCCTCTGGGATGTGGGGAAGCATCCAGAGGAAGTCATCAGGAAGGGATCAAAAGCAGGGAAAGAGCTGTTGCATCATCCTTGAGAGTGACCAGAGGAGACGGGGATCCGGTTTGGAAATGCCAGCGCTGTTTATCCAGGGGCACAGGCAGGAACAGCCAAGGGCTGCAGGGACATCAGGGAGGTGAACAGCCTCCATAAAGTCCAGGGATCAGATCCCTGAGGGGCCGAGGACACAGGGTTATACACGGGATAAAAGGGGCGGCTCTGAGGGTCCAATGGGAATAGGGGAAATGGTGCAGAGGGGCGGCCAGGAAATGGGGGGACTAACGGGGTCACAGGGGTGGAACACTGCGGCACAAAGAACCCAGCGGGGTCCAAGGGAAGGAGGAACATCCCAGGAGGGTGCATGCATGGAGAACGGGGCTGGGCAGGGTGACATAAACTAACAAACCAACAGAACAATGAATCCTAAGAGGCATTAACATGTGGAAGCAAAGGCTCAAGGAAGGTTTTCCTCACCCTGACCCATTGGGGTGTTCCTGTCTGGTCACATTGGTCCCTCCAGGGCTGAGGTGCAATTATCCTGGTGGACGGGCTCAGGGCACCCTCAGCAGCACAGAACCAGCAATTCCAGCTGGGGATTGTCCTGGTTTGGACAGGATGGACAGCTCCTCTGCTCTCACTCGTGCATTCTCCATCAGCAGCTTCACCAGGAAAAAGGGAGGGGAGAAACACTTGGAAGTGAAATCTGTTTCCCAAAACGCCTCCCTGTGCAGGATGGGACTGGGAACATGGAAGTTTTCCCTCCCCGTCACGATTCAATACAACCCTTGGTCTGCAGGTCAGCACAAAGCCTCACAAGCCTCTCCCTCAGCACGGGGAGCTTTAGGTTTGTTAGGTTTGTGTTGGGCTTTTGTTTCGTTTTTGTGTTCTTTTGTTTGGTTGGTTTTCTGTTTTGTTTTTGGATTTTTGTTGTTTGTTTTGTTTTGGGGTTTTGGTTTTGTGGGGGTTTGTCTGTTTAGGGTTTTGTTTGTTTGTTTTGGGGGGATTTTTTAAATTGTGTTTGTTTGTTGTTTTTTGGTTTTGGTTTGGGGTTTTTGGTGTGTTTTTCTTGGTTTGTTATGTTGTTGTTTTGGTTTGGGTTTTTTTGCTTTTGGGGTTTTTTTCCCCCTCTGGGACCTGCCCATCTCAGGGGATTGATCTTGTACCTGAGGCCAAGAGGGAGACCTGTCCCAGGTGGAATCAAACCCACGGGAGGGCACAGGGACATCCCAGGGCTACACAAAGTGTGACTTATTCCTGGAAAAAAACCACCTTCTAAATGGGTCTTTTAGGTTTTTATTGCAAAAAGATGGCCACTCTCTGCTCTAGCAGTGGCTGCAGGCAGGGGGTTCTTGCCCTTTCTCTGATTTTATTCACTTGCTCTGTGACCTTTTCTGCACAGGGGACCTGCAGTGGCTTGGGTGGCACTACACAGCTTTGTCCCTCTGATTCAAACCCATCTTCTCCTGGGATACAAAGGCACAGGGGAGGAGAGGCTGCTGAGATCTCCTGCCGCTGGACAGCATCAGCTTGTCACCCTGGTTTTTCTGAGTTTTTTAAAGCCTTTTGATTGTTCATAAGATGGAGTCAGACCTTTTAGCTACTGTACAATATTAGGAGCAGTTTCTGCCTTTTCTCACACATGATAACATAAACAAATCCTTTGTTTTTCATTCCCTGTCCTTTGTTTGCACATTTCTAACCTGAAAACAATTGTAACTGACAGTTGGTCTGGCCATTGGCCTGGGAGGTGAAAACTCCAGAAGCCAATCCACAGCCAGACCCACAAATGGATAAAAAGTAAGAAATAAACAGGCAGAGGGGCTCTCGGCCTTGGCTCAGCCTTGGGCTCTCTGGGAGGAACAACTCTGCCCTGCAAATCTCTCGTCTCCGTGTGATTGCTTTGCGTGTCCTGATCACATCAGCTCAGGTCAGACATGACTCAGGCACCCCCAGATGAGGCAAACACGAGCGCTGGAAGCTGCGGGAAGGTTCTTGGCGCACCCGACATTTGAGAGGAGCAAAACAAGTCCTGAACATCACCCAGATGTCAAAGCTGCAACACAGAGCTCCTCCCCACAGGAGCTCCACCATTACCCAGACACTGCTTTCTTTACTAAAGGCACTTCTTCATACCCTTGATTTCTGTTTGCACTCCTAAAAGAGTGCTTTGAGAAAACAGAGCTTAATTTAGACCATAGAGCAACTTATTCATAAATGTCTTCTGGAGTTACCAAGATAGAATAGATTTGAACATGTAAAAATATATCAGAGCAACACAGAAGGTTGAGGTTTCTCTAAAGTTTGTGCTGCCTGAGTCTCCTCATTGCTACCACCACTGCTGCAATATTGCAGTGATTGTCAGAAACCAGGCGGTTTTCTACCCAGATCACAGCTGCATCAGAAATTCACTGTTAATATTCAATATATGATAGAGATTTGTGGGAATTTTGGAAGTTTATATCCAAGGAAGTACTAATGCTGCACTCAGTGCTTCTTTATAAATTGGTTTGGGTTGGAAGGAATCTTAAATCCCACCCAGTGCCACCCCTGCCATGGCAGGGACACCTCCCTCTGTCCCAGGCTGCTCCAGCCCAGTGTCCAACCTGGCCTTGGGCACTGCCAGGGATCCAGGGGCAGCCACAGCTGCTCTGGGCACCCTGTGCCAGGCTCTCACGGTATTTTATTTTATGATCAACCATTAACATTTCATTTATTCAAAATGCCTTTACTGAATCTCTTTTGTTGTCTCGGTTCTGTTAAATAAAATGCTGATGAAGATGAGTAATGAGTTGTCTTTGCTTGTCCCAGTAATGATCACTATTTCCCACTCGAAATTAAATTACATTTAGATTTTGGTAATGAACGCCCTGGGATGGACGTGCACGGGCTGGGGCTCAGCTCTCCGTGCCCTGGAGGATCCCAGCACGGATGATGATGTTCTGCTCCAGGACAGGAACAGCCACACCCAGCAGGTGCTTGCCCTGAGCCCAGGGCTGAGGGCTGGCAGGAGATGGAGCTCCCCAGCCCTGGAGCTCCCTGTGCTGCTCATCCTCAAAGCAAACAGGCTCTGAAAGCTCTCCGGTGCCAGCTGCTAAAAAAAGCCTGGGAAATTTCGGTGTGGGACAACCCTGGCTGAGTGTGCCTCCTGGCAAAGAGCTGTGCTCAGAGCAGGGCAGGCATCTGAACCCCCGATTCACCAAAAATATTAAATATTAAATGCACAGGAGATCCTCTTAGGTGTTACGTGACGGTGGGGATTCAGTTGCAGAACCTGCACCAAAAAGCAGTTTTCATCCTCCAAAAGTTTTTCTGGACGTTGTCCATATAAATCATTGAGGTTGGAAAAGACCCCGAGATCATCGAGTCCAGCCTGTGACCAAACACCCCCATGTCCTTGTCCTGCTGCATCTCCACAAAAACACTTGGAATATTCTGCAATGAACACCTGGAATATTCCACAACAAACACCTGGAATATTCCACAACAAACACCTGGAATATTCTACAACAAACACCTGGAATATTCCACAACCAACACCTGAAATATTCTGCAACAAACACATGGAATACTCTACAACAAACACTCAGAAAAATCTGCAACAAATACCCAGAATATTCTACAACAAACACCTGGAATATTCCGCAACAAACACCTGGAATATTCTGCAGCAAATACCCAGAACATTCCCCAACTCATGGAATATTTTACAACAAACATCCAGAATATTCTTCAACAAACACCCGGAATATTCCACAACAAACTCATGGAATATTTTACAACACCTCATGGAATATTTTACAAACACCTGGAACAGTCTACAACAAACACCCAGAATATTCTACAAGAAGTACCTGGAAAATTCTGCGGCAAACACCTAGAATATTCCACAACAAACACCTGGAATATTCTACAGTGAACACCTGGAATATTCCACAACAAACACCTGAAATATTCTGCAACAAATACCTGGAATATTCTGCAAAAAACACCCAGAATATTCTGCAACAATCACCCAAAATATTCCACAACAAACTCATGGTATATTTTACAACAAACACTTGGAATATTCCACAACAAACACCCGAAATAGTCCACAACAAACACCAGGAATATTCTACAACAAACATCCAGAATATTCCACAACACCCGAAATATTCCACAACAAACACATGGAATATTCTACAACAAACATCCAGAATATTCCACAACACCCGAAATATTCCACAACAAACACCTGGAATATTCTGCAACAAACACCTGAAATAGTCCACAAAAAACACCTGGAATATTCCACAACAAACACATGGAATATTCTACAACAAACACCCAGAATATTCCACAACAAACTCATGGAATAGTCCACAACAAACACATGGAATATTCCACAACAAACACCCGGAATATTCCACAACAAACATCCGGAATATTCCACAACAAACACCCAGAATATTCCACAACAAACTCATGGTATATTCCACAACAAACACCCGAAATATTCCACAACAAACACCCAGAATATTCCACAACAAACACATGGAATATTCTACAACAAACACCCGGAATATTCCACAACAAACACCTGGAATATTCCACAACAAACACCCAGAATATTCCACAACAAACTCATGGTATATTCCACAACAAACACCCAAAATATTCCACAACAAACACATGGAATATTCCACAACAAACACATGGAATATTCCACAACAAACACATGGAATATTCTACAACCAACAACCAGAATATTCCACAACAAACTCATGGAATATTCTACAACAAACACCCGGAATATTCCACAACAAACACATGGAATATTCTACAACAAACACCCGGAATATTCCACAACAAACACCTGGAATATTCCACAACAAACACCCAGAATATTCCACAACAAACTCATGGTATATTCCACAACAAACACCCAAAATATTCCACAACAAACACATGGAATATTCCACAACAAACACATGGAATATTCCACAACAAACACATGGAATATTCTACAACCAACAACCAGAATATTCCACAACAAACTCATGGAATATTCTACAACAAACACCCGGAATATTCCACAACAAACACATGGAATATTCTACAACAAACACCCGGAATATTCCACAACAAACACCTGGAATATTCCACACCAAACACGTGGAACATTCTCCAGGCAGGCTGCAGGAAGAGCTAAAGTGGAGCTGGGCCATCAGACAGAGCCACAACCAAGCTGCCCACTGCGTTCACTGCCAGCCAACGCCAGGATCCATTCTGACCCCAAAGGCACAAAGGAAAGATCCAGCACCCTCCAGTCCAACTCTGAACCTGGTCTGGAGCTTTCTTTAAAAAGAAAATCCATCTCTGCTATGGTGGTTTCAGGCAGATTTTGGGAGAAACCCTCCCACGGGGCCCCCTCCCCTCCCCCAACCGGTTTGGGAAAAGACTTCCTCAGAGAGAAGTGGAAAAAACCTGTTTATTGAACAGGCAAAGCACTCCCAGCACAATACCCAATGACAAGAGCTTCGTGCCGCTCACGGAGGGATAACAAACTTAAAGAAAGTCTCCTCTTGAAGGTGGTCACTGTGCTCCACCGCTCCGTCTGCTGCTGGCGCTGGGAGAAAAGGAGATGTGCAGGGCTGGTCTCGGTGGGGTGGGTCCCCTGTGGAGGCCCCCAGTGCTTCCCCAGGTCCTCAGTCCGGAGAGGTTGGAACAGTTCCGAGGAGAGGGCAAAAAAGAAAAAAAGGAAAGAAAAAAAGGGGAAAAAAAGAAAAAAAAGGCAAAAAGCTTCAGCTATTCTACAGCGTCTAAACTACGCTAGCACTAAACTAACTGCCGGGGAAAAAACACAACTTTTGTCCTGCAATGTTCCAACTCCCCCGCTTCAAGGTCACTCCGAGGAGCAGAGTTTTCCTGGGGAAAAAACAAACCGCACTTGCCCTCCCCCTTGCACCCAACAGACAATGGGGGATGCACAGTCACCCCAGGACATCTGCCCTTGGCATTGTGCGAGTGAACCCTGGCAATAACGCCTCAATAACAGCATCTAACAAAGGTCTCCCAAGACACATCCCGGATTTCCATTCCTTCCCCAATTTCCTCACCTGCTCCAGATTTCTGCAGTTCCCTGATTAACTTGAAAGTTAATGAGGAGGTCCAGTCCTTACTTTGGCTGGAGCACTGCAGTAACTCCACTGATTTAATGGCCACAATTCCATGTGATAAATGCCAGGGAAAGCTGCAAGAGGAATGATTTTCAGCCTCTGAGGGGCAGGGGTGGCTCCTTCTGCCTGTCCAGGCAGTCTCAAACTGGCAGCACGAGGCCAAAGGGATGGAGGGAAGAGGAGCCAACCCCAGCGTTTCCTCCCTGAGCTTCTGCTGTGGAGAAACACAGAATGTCTTTGATCTTTGGGATGGGGAAATGGCCCCAGAGATCCTCCCAGCTCTGGGAGAGACCCTGATGAGACCTGGGGTAACAGCCCCACCCCAAAACTCCTGGGCATTGTCCGAGTTGGAGCTGGGAATGGAGAGGTTTCACTTCCACCAGAGGAACTGCACTCAGTGGATGCTCAGGGGAGACAGGGAACACACATGGCTGTGAAAATTCAGAATTTTAGAAGCATATAATAAGCTTAACAATGTGAAGGGGAAACAGAAATAAATACAGTTCGTGTAATTTTTGCAAAAGTAGAAGAACAACTTGCAGCAGCACACAGAACGTAACTTGTCACGCAGAAAGAGCTGCTACCAGCGCATGTAGCAATCCAGTTGCTAGGTAAAAACTATTAAGATGAGATGTATATTGTGAAAATTCAGTAACCCAAGACCTAGGTACTGTGAGAAACCCATAAGGCAGAAAGCTACGGCTTGAATCCAGCTAAACCGGGCGCCGAATTTTTGGCAAGAACAAAGTGACCTGAAAAACATCCAAACCTCCACTGCGCCTGCCCAGAACAAAGGTCAACAAGCAAACACCTGAGGAAGATATCAGCCTTCCTCCCAAGAACCCAACCCTTCCTCCCAAAATCCCAACCCTTCCTACCAAAATGCCAACCCTTCCTCCCAAAACCCCAACCCCTCCTCCCAAAACCCCAACCCTTCCTCCCAAAACCCCAACTCAGGACCACCAGGAGGAGTGGCAGCTCATGAGAATACAAAACGGGAGAAGGCAGGGAATGGGTGAGCAGGGACCTGTGGGTCTGTGGGGTCAGTGTGTATTTAAACACGGGAGCTGTGGGTCTGTGGGGTCAGTGTGTATTTAAACACGGCAGCTGTGGGTCTGTGGGGTCAGTGTGTATTTAAACACGGCAGCTGTGGGTCTGTGGGGTCAGTGTGTATTTAAACACGGGAGCTGTGGGTCTGTGGGGTCAGTGTGTATTTAAACACGGCAGCTGTGGGTCTGTGGGGTCAGTGTGTATTTAAACACGGGAGCTGTGGGTCTGTGGGGTCAGTGTGTATTTAAACCTGTGAGCTGTGGGTCTGTGGGGTCAGTGTGTATTTAAACACGGCAGCTGTGGGTCTGTGGGGTCAGTGTGTATTTAAACCTGTGAGCTGTGGGTCTGTGGGGTCAGTGTGTATTTAAACCTGTGAGCTGTGGGTCTGTGGGGTCAGTGTGTATTTAAACACAGCAGCTGTGGGTCTGTGGGGTCAGTGTGTATTTAAACACGGCAGCTGTGGGTTTGTGGGGTCAGTGTGTATTTAAACCTGTGAGCTGTGGGTCTGTGGGGTCAGTGTGTATTTAAACACAGCAGCTGTGGGTTTGTGGGGTCAGTGTGTATTTAAACCTGTGAGCTGTGGGTCTGTGGGGTCAGTGTGTATTTAAACACAGCAGCTGTGGGTCTGTGGGGTCAGTGTGTATTTAAACCTGTGAGCTGTGGGTCTGTGGGGTCAGTGTGTATTTAAACCTGTGAGCTGTGGGTCTGTGGGGTCAGTGTGTATTTAAACACGGCAGCTGTGGGTCTGTGGGGTCAGTGTGTATTTAAACCTGTGAGCTGTGGGTCTGTGGGGTCAGTGTGTATTTAAACACAGCAGCTGTGGGTCTGTGGGGTCAGTGTGTATTTAAACCTGTGAGCTGTGGGTCTGTGGGGTCAGTGTGTATTTAAACCTGTGAGCTGTGGGTCTGTGGGGTCAGTGTGTATTTAAACCTGTGAGCTGTGGGTCTGTGGGGTCAGTGTGTATTTAAACCTGTGAGCTGTGGGTCTGTGGGGTCAGTGTGTATTTAAACACGGCAGCTGTGGGTCTGTGGGGTCAGTGTGTATTTAAACACGGCAGCTGTGGGTCTGTGGGGTCAGTGTGTATTTAAACACAGGAGCTGTGGGTCTGTGGGGTCAGTGTGTATTTAAACACGGCAGCTGTGGGTCTGTGGGGTCAGTGTGTATTTAAACCTGGACCTTGCCCTGACCAGGCACCCTAACCCCTAATTCTAACCCTGTAGGGGTTCCACCATGTACAGTGGAAAATCCCCCGTGGTCCCAGCTGGAATAAAACATTCACAAACAGTTACAAATTCTAATTGTAAAGTCTACAACATTTCTAAAACATTACAATTTCTGATTGTAAAGTCCTTGTTCTGAAAATCACTGGGGCTTTGCTGAGTCATGTGAAGAGCACCTCCCGTGGCGGCTGTGCCTCCCAGGAAAAGCAGGAGTATTTCCATTTTCCTCCCAGGAAAAGCAGGGGCATTTGGCATTTTCCTCACAGGAAAAACAGGGGTATTTGCTATTTTCTTCCCAGGAAAAGCAGGGGTATTTCCATTTTTCTCCCAGGAAAAGCACGGGTATTTGGCATTTTCCTCCCAGGAACAGCAGGGGTATTTCCATTTTCCTCCCAGGAACAGCAGGGGTATTTCCATTTTCCTCCCAGGAAAAGCAGGAGTATTTCCATTTTCCTCCCAGGAAAATCACAGGTATCTGCTATTTTTCTCACAGGAAAATCAGGAGTATCTGCCATTTTTCTCCCAGGAAAAGCACAGGTATTTGGCATTTTCCTCCCAGGAACAGCAGGGGTATTTCCATTTTCCTCCCATGGGCTCCAGAGCCCCTCTGACACGTTAAACCTCTCCCTCTCTGCCTCTCCCTCCCCTCCCTCCTCTCCCAGCCTCCAGCCCACCATCCACTTCTGAGCTCATGGGGTTTTTCCTGAGGATAGCTGAGCTATTCATTTCCCTGTCCTTTCTCCTCTCCCCTGCCCTAAAATGGGAGGTTATTTCTCTCGGTGTTCTTCCTGCGTCGATAATTTTATTCAGCCCATCTGCTCTGATTTCAGCTTGCACTCCCGTCATTTGCAACTCTTCGTGAAAGTACCAGAAATGTAATTATTCCGAAAAATGCCACAGGTGGAGGAGATGCTTAACATAAAGAAAATCAAAATTGATCAAGACGGCGTTTGAATGGTTTAAAATCAAAGTTTCCCTTGCTCAGCTGGAAAAAGGCACAGGGAAGGGGACAGCCGAGGTGGAGAGGAGGTGTCACAGATGGTGGTGGCACACAGGGCACAGGTGTGTGGGGTGGCAGAGGGCAGGGGAGATCTCCAAGGTGAGTTTGAGCAAGAACATCTCCCAATGAACTCCCCAAAAATGTAGTGGCAATAGCTGCATGTGGAAGCACCAGTGTTCAGGGGAAAAATCCCCAAATTTCCAGTGGTGACCCCAAAGGAACCTCAGCAAGGGGCAGAGAGCCCCTCACATCCCCGGGGTTTGGACGGAACCTTCCTCTCTGAGATGCTCCAACACCGGGAAACGCCAACGAAGTTCATTCCAGGCGTGATTCCCTCTCAGATCACAGGAATTTCCCATGGCCTCAGGGCTGGCAGCTTATTGAAATCTCACTTGGTGGTTCTGATCATCCCAGTGCAGAAATGAACATCTCAGGGCAGAAATGTACATCCCAGGGCAGAAATGGACATCCCAGTGCAGAAATGAACATCTCAGGGCAGAAATGGACATCCCAGTGCAGAAATGGACATCCCAGGGCAGAAATGGACATCCCAGTGCAGAAATGAACATCTCAGGGCAGAAATGGACATCCCAGTGCAGAAATGAACATCCCAGTGCAGAAATGAACATCTCAGGGCAGAAATGGACATCCCAGTGGTGGAGCAGAGCTCCTGGCCATCCACCAGTGAGGGGACTGGGCCAGCACAGACACCTTTGGGGCTGCATGGGGACATTTGGGGCCATACAGGAAACTTTGGGGCTGCTCAGGGACCTCTGGGGTTGCACAGGGACCTTTGAGGCTGCATGGGGGCATTTGGGGGTGCATGCGGACATTTGGGACTCTCCTCCTCTCCTCCCCCTGCCCCAAACACCGTTCCCAAGCTCTGGCTCTTTCCCAAAGCTGCTGCTCCACGTTTCCACGCTCACGCTGTGGCAGCAGCTGAAAACCCAGGTGTGAAGGGGAGTTAAAACCCGGGAAAACCCCTCGGAATTCCCAGCGGCAGCCCAGAGCAGGAGCAGCAGCTTGTTCCCCGCTCCTCCCCGCAGCCCCGGGCTCTGGCAGCTCCTGCGGGCATCTGGATTCCCTGGGATGCAGATGTTATTTTTACAGCCACACTCCTGGCATCACAGCAAACATCGTCTGGAGCCAGGCTGAGCTCCGCCGCGATCCCCGTGCTTCACCCGCTTTGCTTTGCCCTTCCCCTGGGCTGAGCCGGGATCTCTGCTCCCGAGTCCAACAGCCGGGTTGGGATCAGCTCCTGTCCCTCCTTCGACACACACATCCTTTGGAACAGCGATCTCATTCTGCGGGGGAGGAGACGTTACATTCCCTAGGAAACGCACTTTTAAGTCGGGAATTCGAGGATTTCTACCTGAATATGTGGGAGGAAAGGGATAAAGGCGCCCTCATCATCTGCCGAAAGCACAACGTGGATCAGGAAAGGGAGGATCCTGGAGCAGAGAGAGGAGCGACCCGGGAAAGTGCCCGAGGGCAGGGATGGATGGGAGATTGGGAATTGGGAATTCCTGGCTGGGCTGGAATTCCCAGAGCAGCTGTGGCTGCCCCTGGATCCCTGGCAGTGCCCAAGGCCAGGTTGGACATTGGGTTTGGAGCAGCCTGGGACAGTGGGAGCTGTCCCTGCCGTGGCAGGGGTGGCACTGAGTGGGATTTGAGGTGCTCCTAAACCATTCCAGGTTTCCCTGGAAGAGCTCAGCACCAGCTTTGTGCTGTGTGAACACCAGCATGGCCAGGAGATAATTTGGCCACTCCAGGGAATAGAAAAACTCCAGGCTGATATCAGAGAGCGCTGGAATTGTGCAGCTCCCCTTGGGATCAACTTCCCAAATTTAATTCCATCCTAACTTTCCACGGTTATTCCTGAGCAGGTTTGTTTTCCGGGGATGCCTGCAGCTACTCCAAAAACGCATTTAGCAGTTCATTTAGCAATATTTAGCAGCATTTAGCCGCTCTCTACAGGAGCCTCAATCACGTGTGAAGTGTCCCAGCAGAATTGAAAACTGCAGCCTAATTCCAGCCGGGCTCCTGCGCGACTGAATCTCTGGATCCTGGCGTTAAACTGAACTCATGCAGAAGGAAAGATCCCCTTTCGATAACATTGGTCTTTTGGATATTTTGGAGCTCTGGGGCTGGGTATTTTGGGGGAAGGGCGGGGTGCATCGGGAAGGTTTCAGTTGAGCTGCTCCTTTTCCCTGGGATGGATTCCCATCGATATTCCCGTCCCAGCTGCTGTGTGCCCATGGAAATGCCCGGTATCCAGGAGCACCAGGGGGCTGGCAGCATTCCTGGGCTTTATCCTTGCGTTGGTCCAGCCCCAGGAGGATCCATGAGCAGCATCCCAGTGCTGGAGGTGATTCCTGGTGGGATGTGTGGGCTCAGCATTCCAGGATGGAGGGACCAGATCCGTCCATTCTCCACCCCTCCTGGTGGGGGTGAGTTGGGGCCTTGGGAGAAAGGGTTGGACTCTTGGGAGGAAGGGTTGGGGTTTTGGGAGGAAGGGTTGGGGTTTTGGGAGGAAAGGTTGGGGTTTTGGGAGGAAGGGTTGGGATTTTGGCAGGAACGGTTGGGGTTTTGGGAAGAAGGGTTGGGATTTTGGGAGGAAAGGTTGGGGTTTTGGGAGGAAGGGTTGGGGTTTTGGTAGGAAAGGTTGGGGTTTTGGGAGAAAGGGTTGGGGTTTTGGGAGGAAGGGTTGGGATTTTGGCAGGAACGGTTGGGGTTTTGGGAAGAAGGGTTGGGATTTTGGGAGGAGGGGTAGGGGTTTTGGGAGGAAGGCTGATGTCTTCCTCAGGTGTTTGCTGGTTGACCTTTGTTCTGGGCAGGCGCAGTGGAGGTTTGGATGTTTTTCAGGTCACTTTGTTCTTGCCAAAAATTCGGCGCCCGGTTTAGCTGGATTCAAGCCGTAGCTTTCTGCCTTATGGGTTTCTCACAGTACCTAGGTCTTGGGTTACTGAATTTTCACAATATACATCTCATCTTAATAGTTTTTACCTAGCAACTGGATTGCTACATGCACTGCTCCCAGCTCTTTCTGCGTGACAAGTTACGTTCTGTGTGCTGCTGCAAGTTGTTCTTCTACTTTTGCAAAAATTACACGAACTGTATTTATTTCTGTTTCCCCTTCAGATGGAGGGATCCTGATCCGTGCATTCTCCACCTTTGGATCAATCCCTGCCTGCCTGGAGCTCATTTTAACCCTGAATTCATCCAGTCCACAGTAATGATTTGTCTCCTAGATTTGTTGTGGCTGCCCCTGGATCCCTGGCAGTGCCCAAGGCCAGGTTGGACATTGGGCTTGGAGCAGCCTGGGACAGTGGGAGGTGTCCCTAGCCATGGCAGGGGTGGGATGGGATGAGCTTCAGGCTCCCTCCCACCCAAACCATCCCGGCATTCTGTGTTTACCAAAACGAAGCCGTGTTTGAACTCTCAGCAGCTGCACTTTGCTGCCCTCCCCTTCTCTTCCCTGTGAATGTCTGGAGCTGCTTCTCCTCTCGGAGCCGTTTCCATGGTTTTTCCAACAGTTCACAGCTTTCACATTAAAAAGTTGATGCTTTGCTGTGCTGAGCGTGATGTTCAGGAGATCTGGGGTTTGCAGGGGATCCGAACCCCTTCTGTTCCCTCTCTCTGCTCTTTGCCTTCCCACTCCTCATTTCTGTGCTGGCCATTTTTCCCACTGAATTTAACCCCACAAGCGGGCAGCGGTTCTGGGAGAGGAGAAAAAGGGATAAGAGGGGATATAAACGGGGGTTTTTAGCAATGCCCCTTTGCAGAGTGCCTGGCACTCCCAAATCCCGCTCAGATTTCCTGCAGGAATTAACCGCACCGCTGAAGCGCCCCGATCCGCTCCCGTCGTGGATGGGGCAGGGAAGGAGGAGCCGCCGGAGGGTCTCAGGATACGGAGGGACCGGGAAGGGTCAGCGGGGCTGGGACAAGTGCGGAATTCCCGGTTCCAGCAGGATCCGAGCATTCCCCAGGGAAAGCAGCCCCTGGCACCGTCTGGTTCCAAACAACGATAAAAATCTGTCCATAAATAATATGGATATAAAATAATGGGTATCAGAGACAACGGTATGGCGTGAATGCATGGAAAACACACAAAATATTCCGTGTGCAAAAACAGACATAAATGGCGCCTATCAATAATATATTCCATACTTTATATTACATTTATTACATTAATATTACATCTATAGTACAAACCTATACATTCCTTTTTCTTGCTATGCATTCTCTAACACGCTGCTTTTATACACACGCATATTTCTTTTTACCAAGAAGTAGAAACCTAGTTCTATTATTTCTCATAGAAATATATTTTTATTGCCTCATATTTCTCTATAAACCCACACGATACATAAATATAAAAATATGTGATGGATAATCCAGGCAATAATGCAAAGCCATTATTCACATATTGCCCTGTATTTATATACAGTGTCTGGTTTATATGGGATATAAAACTGATAGACACTGTAAATACAATTATATTTATATAAAGATTAATGCAGATTCAATTTGAGGTTATCTGTATTAAATACACACATTTCTGTCCTCCCCCTCCCAGAAAAAATTCCTTGTATTCATTCCACTCAGAAAAGTCCATTTTAAAAATTGAAATTGGATTTTATGAAAATACATAAAATGTTCCCCGTCTGAAACCTCCAAAAGGATTTCTCTGCCAGGGTGTGCAGTGCCCCATTCCTGGAGCACCGGGATGAGCACGGGACTGGGTTTTTATGGGATTGATTTGGGCTTGAAACACTTTGACAACTTCACTGATAAAAAAAGTAACAATAAAGAAATGTGGGCAAAGGGAAACTGGCTGAGATTAGCTAATTTTTAATAGGGTTGGGGAGTGGTGGGGTTTTTTTTTTTGGTTGGTTGGTTTTGTTTTTTACAGTTGTGGCATTCCATGGGAATTTTAGAAATGACAACTTTACTGTCAGAACAATAGGAGGGAAAAATGTATTTGACCTCTTTCTAATCTGGAGGTGAATTCTCCATCCGTGGCTAATCCATCCATGCCCAGGTCAATATCCACACATTCCCAGTCTCCAATATCCACACCTCACCTGGAGATGGATCAGGCCCAGGAAATGTTGTTTAGATAGGGGCCGTATTAACCCACGGCTGCAGAATCATGTTCTGTATCCCAACAATCCTGGTGATGGTCTCCTCACCCAGAGGGACTTCAGAGCACCCCAATTCCCAACAAAATCTGGGATCTGGCTGTGCCTCATTGCAATAACCCCAGGTGATCCAGGTGCAGTGTGCAATTTTATATATACAAAATATATATTTTTTCTCTTTTATATTTTCTTTTCATCTCTTTCCATGTGCCCCTGTGCCTGATTTCAGTGCAGTCGCTGCCTCCATCCCTGCTTGCCGAGCTGGGAAAACCCAGGGATCTTTTTGGACACGACCAGGATTAAAAATACATTAAGGAACACATCAAGAAACAAAAAAATGGGATAAAGGAAATCCTATTTTAAGACCTGCAGCGGAACAACGGTGCAGGTACAATCTTTCTCAAGCCTTTAAGCCTGGCAAATGCTCCTCCTGCCCCCCTGTGCTCCTCCCCTGCTTTCTCCAAACAAGCCGAGTTTTGCTTTGCTTATTTTCCCGTCTTTTCCTTTTCCAGAGGGAAACCCCGGCATCTTCACAACAATATTTGTGATTTTGTTTTGCAGGGAGACTCTAAGGAAACTCCCGAGCAGCCCAGCAGCAGGAACTGCAATTCCTGGCCCTTCTGAAAGGGCAGAGGCTGGAAAATGAACACCCAGCAACCAACAAGGACATAAACTATGAGAGGGAAACCCTGAGGGTGCAGCTCGCTCCTCCAGGCAGTCAGGGGTGGGTCTGGATGAGAAAATCACAGAATCCTGGGATGGTTTGGGTGAAAGGGACCTTAAATCCTGTCGTGGGCTTTCCCTGACATTCAGGTGGTTTCAGAGTCTTTTTGCCCTCTGCAAAGCTCTGTACCAAATGGATGAAAGAGACGGAGCCTTCAAGTTCTGATTTTTCAAGGTTGCACGCTTCGTTTATTGTTTCTTATCTTACAATTTTCTCAGTGCCCAGCAAAGATGTTTGCAGCTGCTCGGGACATCTGGTGACTCCTCGACTCCTCCTGAACTGGGGCTGTCGTTATCTTTTGTACTAATTGCTACATATTCTTTATTTATTATTTCTCGCCAATGCCTATTACTAATACTAAACAGGTCATCACTACCTCGACCCAATCCCCATTAAACTTTGTGCCACCGTCACTGCTGAAATGGAGTGAGGGAAGAAGAAGGAAGAAGCAGGAGACAACGCCCCAAATTCTCCATCTTGCCCCCATTCACTTCAATGCTAGAAACATAAATTTACTGTTTTCTCACCCTGTGATAAGCTAAACTACAATCCTTCACACTCTTGTGGCCTGCAAACCCTCTCGCAATGAAGGAGGTTTTTTCCACGGACTGGGATCAAATCCAGTGTCCCTCTGGGCTCTGGGCCAGGGTCCCAGACCCCCCTGTCCAGGTCTCTGACCCTCCAGGGCAGCCAAAGGAATGCCCTGGACTCCAACAATATCCCATCCATTCCCACCCCTGCCATGGCAGGGACACCTCCCATTGTCCCGGGCTGCTCCAAGCCCAGTGTCCAACCTGGCCTTGGGCACTGCCAGTGTGATTTGGGGTGATTTGGGATGATTTGGGGTGGATTTGGAGCCATTTATCCCCCAGCTGCCCAGGACATGCTCAGGGTTGCCGTGTCACAGCTCTGCCAAAGCCACTTGGGTGTCACCCTGCCCAGCCCTGGCCCCTTGGGCGTTCTTTAGCTGGGTTCTCACTGCAGTTTGCATTTCAAACATGACCAGGAGTGGGATCTCTGTCCCCTTTCACCCATCGCCAAATAACTCCCAGGGCTGCATCTCCAGCTGCTCCTGAGGCTGCCTGCCATTATCTAAGAGCTTTTTCAGCATAATTACTGTTCCTTTAGCAACTTGTTCCCCAGCAGAGAGGCACGATCAGAAAACAAGGTAACGCCTCCCCAAGGAAATCATTTCTGATTCAAAGGAGGTGTTTCTGGGGAGGATGAAAATATCCATCAGCCCCCAAAATTTCAGATTAAAGCAACATCTTGTGAAAGCTCCTGGTAATTAGCTCTGATCGCTGCAGTTCCCCGTTGATACAGCTGAAGTTCAGGATGGGGTTGGGCGGGAGAGGTTTGGGTAGGAAGGGATCATAAGGATCATCCAGTTCCAAATTGTCCACTGTGGCACTGAGTCTGTGTTGGAGTCCAGGGCATTCCTTTGGCTGCCTCTGGAGGGTCAGGGACATGGACAGGGGGGTCTGGGACCCTGGCACAGAGCTCAGAGGGACACTGGATTTGATCCCAGTCCATGGAAAAAACTTCCTAAACTGAGAGAGGGTTTGCAGGCCACGGGAGTGTGAAAAATAGTAGTTTAGTTTATCATAGGGTAAAAACCAGTAATTTTAGGTTCATAGCATTGGAGTGAATGGGGACAAAATGGAGAATTTGGGGCGTTGTCTCCTTCTTCTTCATCTCCTTCATTCTCACTCCATTTCAGCAGTGACGTGATACAAGGTAGTTAGTGAGGATTGGGTCAGAGTAAAGATGGCCTTTTTAGTAATAGTGATAGACATTGGTAAGAAATAGTAAATAACGAACACGTAGTAATTAGTATAAAAGATTAAGGACAGCCCAGCTCTGGGGGAGACGTGAGCAGTCCATGCAGCTGCAAACATCTTGTTGGACTCTGAGAGAATTGTAAGATAAGAAATAATAAACGAAAAATGCAACCTTGAAAAATCTACACCTGAAGACTCCGTCTCTTCCTTCGGCTTGGCTCGGAGCTGTGCAGGGGGGAAAAAGACCCTGAAACCACCTGAATGTCGGGGCAGCCCCCAACAAGTCTGATCCTTCTCATTCCTTCTCCCTGGGTTGATTGGAAACATTCCCTTCTTTAACCTCTCCTTTATTTACTCTTTTCCTGCCGTGAGAAAGGGTTAAAAGAAAAGCAAAGCTGGTCCAAAACTCAAAAAGGTGATTATTATTATTATTATTAACAAAGATACAAGAAAGAAAAAAAATTAATAAAAATTAGAATGAAACCTTCAAAACACTTCTCCCCTCTCATACAACTGTTCACTTTCCCACTGACACCATAAAGAGAAAAAACCTGGGATTTGCAGGCAGTTTCACCACCTTAAAGTAGTTTTTCATCACTTCTTAGGGTGAGGAGCCTCTCTTGGTGGAAGAAACACCCTGCTGTGACCAGCCAGTCAAAATCCCCGAGCATTTTGGGCATAGATTTCCTCGGAGAATCACTTTCTTGCTGAACCACCACGGGGCAAACTCACAGAGGGCGTCACAGTCTGAGCGCCCCAGTGACGGCATCTCTGCAGGAGGAGTGTGTGAGGCACAGACAAAGCCTGTGTCTGTACTCAGTCTAAACCCTGAATATTTATTCGTGCATGATCCACATTCCTGGGCCCACGTACACCTCTGTCACCCCGGTTTTTCTGAGTTTTTTAAAGCCTTTTGAAGGTTCATAAAATGGAGTCAGACCTTTTAGCTACTGTACAATATTAGGAGCAGTTTTCTCACACATGTAACATAAACAAATCCTTTGTTTTTCATTCCCTGTCCTTTGTTTGCATATTTCTAACCTGAAAACAATTGTAACTGACAGTTGGTCTGGCCATTGGGCTGGGAGGTGAAAACTCCAGAAGCCAATCCACAGCCAGACCCACAAATGGATAAAAAGTAAGAAATAAACAGGCAGAGGGGCTCTCGGCCTTGGCTCAGCCTTGGGCTCTCTGGGAGGAACTACTCTGCCCTGCGAATCTCTCGTCTCCGTGTGATTGCTTTGTGTGTCCCAATCACACACCTCCATGCCATGAATATTTATAAAGTCTTCAGCCTGATGGTCACTAATTTACTGATTTTTTTTTTTTTTTTACTGCCAGGAAAATCTAACTGCCTTTTGTGGTGCTTGCACGGATCAGATGCAAAGTTATTCAGAGGAATCGAAATTACAGCTGAACATTTAAGTGCTGCAGGAAGCCCTCATGACACTGAATCTCAGAGAAATAAAATGGCTGATGAAATTTCATTTAACAATAAACACTGGTGCCCAGGAGAGCAAAAAATCCCCCTCATTGTACAGCAGCGATGATGGGCTCCAGAGGATATTATGGAGAACAGGATCTTCCCTGCATAAAACAAAGCCTTTCCCTGGGAACCAGTGCTGCCGGCGCATCTGTGGCACCAGGAATGATTCCAGAGCTCCAGGAATGAATCCACAGCTGAAGAAAGGATCCCAGAGCTCCAGGAATGATCCCAGAGGCCCAGGAATGATCCCAGAGCTCCATGAATGATCCCGGAGCTCCATGAATGATCCTACAGCTCCAGAAATTATTCCAGAGCCCCAGGAATGAACCCACAGCTCCAGGAATGATCCCAGAGCTCCAGGAATGAACCCACAGTTCTAGGAACGAACCCACAGTTCTAGGAACAAACCCACAACTCCAGGAATGATCCCAGAGCTCCAGGAATGATCCCAGAGCTCCAGGAATGATCCCAGAGACCCAGGAATGATCCCAGAGCTCCAGGAGAGACCAAACCCAGGCAGTGAGGAACAGCAGAGCCCAGCCGGGCTGTGGGGACAGAGCTGCTCCTGGTGGAGAGGAGGGAGCTGATCATGGGCTGATCCTGCTCAGACTCGGGACGGTGCTTGAGTGCTAAAGAAGCAGATAAAGACATTCCTTAATCCCAAAGTGTGGGACAAGCCTGAGCTGAGCTGGGCCATGGAGGGTGCTCAGCTCCGTGCTCTGCTCCCACGGGATCCAACCCCAGCTCCTCTGTCCCTGTCCCTGTCTCTGTCCCTGTCCCTGTCCCTGTCCCTGTCCCTGTGCCCTTCCAGTGGGAACAGCAGCTCTGCAGCTGCTCGCGGGTGATTTGTTATCAGGACAATGTTTAGAGTGTTGTGCCTTTGAGAGGGAGCCCAGGTGAGTGAGCAGGGCCAGAAGGAGCAGCTCCAGCACCCGGGACAGGGACACACAGCGCTGCCACAGCACGGGACTGTCCCTTCCCCAGCCACCGCCCCTGCTGTTCCAGACCCGGAAACTGATGGAGCCCGGTGTCTTGGGTTCAATGCAAGATGTGTTCCACTTCCCAACTCTTGAGAATGGTTGGGAAAGTGTTTTTTTCTTTATCTCTTGTATAACCCATCCCTCATAACTCCAGGGACAGGGGTTTGGTGCCTCCTGTTCATGGGCAGCTGTTAATCCAGCTGTGCCACTGCTCTCTATCCCTTCCAGGACCCCTCCTCCCTGCAGGGATCTCTGCTGTTCCTGGCCCATCCAGGCTCACGGCAGGGCTGAGACAATTCCATCCTCCATCGGGAGATGCCGCAGCCAGGGCAGGAGCCCGGCATTCCCAGCTGGATCACAGCTGGCACTGGGAACAGCAGCACAGCCCGTGTGCCCTGGATCGCCAGAGGAACCCCGGAGCCATCTCAGCACCACGGGAGCTGCAGAGGAAAACTGCCCCTGCTGCGGGATCCCTGCTGCCAGAACCACATCTGTCACTGCAGGAGGCTGGGCTGGGCTGGGACCAGCACCCTGAGCAGCAGCGTGTCAGCCTGCGCTCTCACCACCCATGGGTTTCTAGGATTTGTTTGGTCACTTGTTTTGGGGGGGGGGGGGGGGGGGGTTTGGGGGTTTTTTTGCACTTCTACATTTTTATTTTTAATATTTGTAGTTATTCCCATTCCCATATCTTTGCCTGAGTGCCCCTCAATTTCAAAATTATAATTCAGAGGGAGTGGGTTTCCATTTTCCCTTCCAAGGGAGGATCCAGCTTTCCCTGGAAGACACCTGTCTGTCCAAACCAAGACACCCAGGCTTCCCACAAACACCGGTTCCTTCAGGAACTTCTAGGAGGCCCAATCCCCACGAGGTTTTGAAATCCAGCCATCACCTGGCGGGCCAGGGGCATGGTCACTGTCACTGCAGTGGGCACAGCAGGGTGGCAAAGCCACCCCAGCTCACCTGGAGATGTCTCTGCTCTCTGCTCAGCACTCACAGCTCCTCCCTGGGTTTGGGACTGCTCTTCCCACAGAGAGATGTCCCATTTGCTCACACATAATGTGCTTTTATGGCCATTTATCTCTTAACTGGTGAAAACACGCAGAAGATTTTTATCACCTGAGATTTATCGTGCACCTGTTGGTGAATCCCAGGGGAAAACGCTCCAGGTGCAAATCCAGGCATTTTATGCCACTGTAAAAGCTCTGGTGGCAGATGTGAGAAGCACGGCCAGGTGTGGAGCAGGAACGTGCCCACCCTCTCTCCCAAACCACCCAGGGTTCCCAGGAAAGCTCCTCCAGGGAGGGAACGGATCCTCAGCAAGGAGTGGCTGAAAAATCTCCTTTGTTCTGTTTTATTAGGAAAAACAAAGCAAATTACCTCTGCTCCAGGCAGGAGCATCCTCCCCTGTCCCTCAGACCCTGAGCAGAGCAGGGTGAGCATCTCCAGCCTCTGCACAGCCCAGGGAAGCAGAGGAACAGGGAATAAAGGATGCAGGATGCCCTGCACACAGAGCACCCCAGTCGGGATTTCCTTCCTGTTAGCAAACACTGAGCCTTTACTGGGACATTTCCTGAGGAATTTTAGGGGCTGGAATGTGTCCAGGAAAGGGAACGGAGCTGGGAAGGGTCTGGAGAATTCCTGAGGGAGCTGGGAAAGGGCTGGAGAATTCCTGAGGGAGCTAGGGAAGGGTCTGGAGAATTCCTGAGAGAGCTAGGGAAGGGTCTGGAGAATTCCTGAGGGAGCTAGGGAAGGGTCTGGAGAATTCCTGAGAGAGCTGGGAAGGGGCTGGAGAATTCCTGAGGGAGCTGGGGAAGGGTCTGGAGAATTCCTGAGAGAGCTGGGAATAGGTCTGGAGAATTCCTGAGGGAGCTGGGAAGGGCTGGAGAATTCCTGAGAGAGCTGGGAAAGGGGCTGAAAAATTCCTGAGGGAGCTGGGAATGGGCTGGAGAATTCCTGAGGGAGCTGGGAAAGGGCTGAGCCTGGAGAAAAGGAGGCTCAGAGGAACCTTGTGGCTCTGCACAAGTCCCTGACGGGAGGGGACAGCCGGGGGGGTCGGGCTGTGCTCCCAGGGAACAGGGACAGGAGCAGAGGGAACGGCCTCAGGCTGGGCCAGGGGAGGCTCAGGGGGGACAGCAGCAGGAATTTCCCCATGGAAAGGGAGCTCAGGGCTTGGAAGTGGCCAGGGAGGTTTGGAGTGCCCATCCCTGGAGGTGTCCCAGGAATTCCTGGAGGTGGCACTCAGAGCTCTGGGCTGGGACAGGGTGGGGATCCGGCACAGCTGGGACTCCATGGGCTGGGAGGGATTTTCCAGCCTCAGGGATCCTGGGAATTGGATAGAGGCTGCAGAGGATATTCCAGCTTCTCGGGACGCAGCATTCCCAGGACTTCAAATGCTCAGGAGACTCCCCTGGTATTTCCTGTGCCCATCCTGGCTCGTGCTCAGTGGGAAATGTGGGATACCCAACCTCAGCCGCCCCAGCCACGGAAGGAATTCCCATTTCAGCCGCTCCCAGCCCTGCAGCAGCCCCTACCCACTGGGATTCCATGCAGGGACACAGGACGGGGGAATTTCACAAAGCCCAGGAGCAGAGCTGGAAAGAGATAGAACAGATTAATAAATATATTCCAAATTCTCTTGCATTTTCCTGGTTTTCAGGTTAATGTCATCATTTATTCCTCCTTTCCTCACAGTGACAGAGCAGCCTTGAACAACAAGATAAAATTTCAACTTCCATTTTCTACCTTTCCAGTTTAGCCCTAACAGAGGTGTGTGCGATAAAGAAGGGGAATAAAAGGCAGGGAAGTGATGGCCACAGTGACGAAAAGGAGCACAAAAAAACCCCAACAAAACTCTGCTTTAATATTAAGAATTTCTTTAATTAAGAATTAAAGTAGGAGGAAAAAAATCTTTCTCTCTATGTGGAAGAGCCGGAGAGTGCTGTGGGATTAGTTTAAGGTTTATCCCCGTCTTTAAATTTGCCCAGTAAAAAGCTTTTATCCTGCTTGTCCTGGACATGAGTCCTGCGAGACTGGAGGTGAGGTACAGAGAGTCTCAAAGTAATATATAATAAAATAACATAAAATTATAATGTACCAAAGTAATATATATTAATGTAGCATGCAGATTGTAATATATCAACATAACACGAAATTATAATACATTTAATAATTCTTATAATGTGAGCAATACAAATTTTAGCAATTTTGGTTATTTTTAGTAATTAGTTATTTTGTAATTTCAGTTATTTTAGGGGTTTTTTTTTGTTTTGGTTTGGTTTTTTGTTTTTGTGGGTTTTTTCGTTTTGGTGGTTTTTTGTTTTGTGGGTTTTTTTTTTTGTTTTTTTTTTTTTTTTAATGTGCTAAATGCAGATACAAGCCCTGGTTATGAAGCCACATTTACATTTTAGGTGAATTCAAGGAGGAGTTCTGGCAGTCTGCACTAAAGCTCGGGTTTAAACAACAAATCAGAGCAGTGGTTTCGGGTTTCCAAAAGCCGGCCCCAAGAAATGAGGCAGCACCGAAGCAGGGAGCTCTGCTGCAGTGCTGAAATATTGCTGCGTCCCCCCGAATCATTCCCTGCATTAATCGGTGCAGCTGGAGCCAGATGGCCGCTGCATCCCCAGCACGGAGGGTAAAGCTGGCTCCTAACTGCGCTCAGCGCTTCGCTCCCGTCCATAATCGCTTCCCATTCTTGGAAGCGCCCCAGGATTTCTCCGTCCCTGCATGGCTCAGTCCTTGCAGGACCGGGGGAGGCCCGAGGGGCCCTGGCACAGCCCCTCGTTCAGAAGTGACGGGTGCCTGCGCCGCGTCTTTGCTCTGCTGAAGTGAGAATTAATACACTGAAAAATGACGTAACGAAGTGCTTGGCGTAATTGATTTCCCCAGCAGAGTCATCATGTCAGCGCAAATTCACGGGAGGCTGCCATAAACCATCCTGGAGAGGTTTCGAACGCTCCCTGTCAGCGGCTCCTCACATCTCCTGCACGTTCTGCAGGCTCTGCTCGAGTCATCACAATGATGCTGCCGTGAAATACAAACAGCAAACGGCGCCTGGGGAGGGGCGGGGGTCACTGTGGTGACTCAGCCCAGCCCCTCAGGCTGGATATCAGGGACCAGTTCTTCACTCAAACTTTCACTGAGCTGGGACGGACCTACAGGGATCATCCCAGCCCCTGCACAGACCCCAACAATCCCACCCTGGGCACCCCTGGAGCGCTGTCCAAGCTCTCCTGGAGCTCTGGCAGCCTCGGGGCCGTGCCCATTCCCTGGGGACCTGTTCCAGTGCTTATCCCACCCTCTGAGGGAAGAACCTTTCCCTGAAATCCAGCCTCCCTGGCACAGGGGAGTGCAGGAGTCACCATCGTGGAGGTGGCACTCGGGGGCACTTCACTGGGCACGGTGGGACTGGTCACGGGCTGGCCTTGAGGACCTTGGAGGCCTTTTCCAGCCCTGAATCTGTGATTCGGGGCAGGGAAGGAAACATCCCAGCCGGATCTGCTCACTCCACAGGGCTTCTCCCACCCCTCCAGCACGTCCGGATTTACAGGACAGAATTCCCTGGTGGGGCTGCAGGAGATGCCATGCCCGAGCAGCACATCCCAGTCCCTGCCAGGGAGGAGGAGGAGGAGGAGGAAGAGGAGGAAGAGGGGAAGAAGAAAAACAAGAAAAACAAGAAAAACAAGAAAAACGGAGAAGGAGAAGGAGAAGGAGAAGGAGAAGGAGAAGGAGAAGGAGAAGGAGAAGGAGAAGGGGAAGGGGAAGGGGAAGGGGAAGGGAAGGGGAAGGGGAAGGGGAAGGGGAAGGGGAAGGGGAAGGGGAAGGGGAAGGGGAAGGGGAAAGGGAAGGGAGAAGGAGAAGGAGAAGGAGAAGGAGAAGGAGAAGGAGAAGGAGAAGGAGAAGGAGAAGGAGAAGGAGAAGGAGAAGGAGAAGGAGAAGGAGAAGGAGAAGGAGAAGGAGAAGGAGAAGGAGAAGGAGAAGGAGAAGGAGAAGGAGGAGTCTCTCCTGCTCTGCCTTCGGGCAGGGTGCCAGCGCTCCCTCCTCCTGGCGCCGCACATCCCTGCTCCGGGAAAAACAACATATGGCACCGGGTGCTAAATGTCAGCCACCAGATGATCCATGGAAAGAGCAAAAAAAGGGAACGCAGCTCCTCTAAGCACCGCGGCAGGGGCTGCAGGAGCCTCCAGCAGCTGCTGCCTGTGCTGAGCTGTCTCATTTTGGGGTCCAAAAGCACAGATTGAGGACGTGCAGCACCCGGATGTCACCGGTGCGGGATGTCCAAGGCTTTCCCAGGGAGCAGGGCAGGATCTGGCCACAGAAACGTGGAATAATTTAGCTTGGAAATGACCCTGAATCCCCCTGAGTCCGACCCTTCCCCCGGCAGCGCCCAGGCCACCACCGCCCCGTGTCCCCAGGTGCCACACGCACAGGGCTTTCAACCCCCGCAGGGATGGGCACTCCCGGGCAGCTGTGCCAGGGCTCTTCTGGGGAATAAACCAATCCCCAAATCCAGCCCAAACCTCCCCTGCCATGTCCTGGCAGCAAGCACCGAGCCCTTCTCCTCCCACCGGGACACAGGGAAGCACATCCCTCCTTCCCATGCCAGCACCTCGGAGCTGCAAATGCGCTTTAAAGCTTTTATATCCCGCCTCACTCGCATTCCGGGATCACCCCGCTGTCTTTTCAGCTCTTCTCGAAGGCGGCTTCGCCTGGAATTGCGGCGAGCTCACAGCGGAGGCACAGCCTGCACGGCAGGAGAGCAGGATTCTCCTTTTCCTTGGAAAACGTGGCCAGACGAGCCGTAGATCACAGCCCTTGAGCACCCGGGGCTTTTAGCTGCACCTGGGGATGCACCCAAGCAGCTTTTTGTGCTGTTGCAATGTTTTAATCTGGTTTGCTCTGCGCTCACAGGGGCACCAGGGAACGGCCTTGGCTTGGCTTGGGAACAGATCCTGGAAAATACTTCCCTGCACAAAATGCTGCCAGCTTCCCTGGCAGAGACTGTGTGAGAGCGCTCCGGGAAGGGCCAGCCCCGGGCTGAGCAACCACCAAACCCGCTACCCTGGAGGCTGAGCGTGGCACCAGCGCCTTGGCACTGCCCCAGGGGTGCCCAGGGCAGCTTTTCCACCTGGGATTAGGAAACCCCGAGCTCTGGTCCCAGACTGAGTGTCCTGTGCCCACCCCGGGAGAGCAGGATGGCTCTGGGGACCACCCAGACCCATCAGTGTCCCCTCTGTGTCTCCACCTGGCCTTCAGCAAGGTTACTGACCAGCAGTGTCCCCTCTGTGTCCCCGTGTCACTCACAGAGATCCAGCCCCAGCAGTGTCCCCTCTGTGTCCCCGTGTCACTCACAGAGATCCAGCCCCAGCAGTGTCCCCTCTGTGTCCCTGTGTCACTCACAGAGATCCAGCCCCAGCAGTGTCCCCTCTGTGTCCCCGTGTCACTCACAGAGATCCAGCCCCAGCAGTGTCCCCTCTGTGTCCCCGTGTCACTCACAGAGATCCAGCCCCAGCAGTGTCCCCTCTGTGTCCCCGTGTCACTCACAGAGATCCAGCCCCAGCAGTGTCCCCTCTGTGTGTCCCTGTGTCACTCACAGAGATCCAGCCCCAGCAGTGTCCCCTCTGTGTCCCCATGTCACTCACAGAGATCCAGCCCCAGCAGTGTCCCATCTGTGTCCCCGTGTCACTCACAGAGAACCAGCCCCAGCAGTGTCCCCTCTGTGTCCCCGTGTCACTCACAGAGATCCAGCCCCAGCAGTGTCCCCTCTGTGTGTCCCTGTGTCACTCACAGAGATCCAGCCCCAGCAGTGTCCCCTCTGTGTCCCCGTGTCATTCACAGAGATCCAGCCCCAGCAGTGTCCCCTCTGTGTCCCCGTGTCACTCACAGAGGTCCAGCCCCAGCAGTGTCCCATCTGTGTCCCCGTGTCATTCACAGAGATCCAGCCCCAGCAGTGTCCCCTCTGTGTGTCCCTGTGTCACTCACAGAGATCCAGCCCCAGCAGTGTCCCCTCTGTGTCCCCGTGTCACTCACAGAGATCCAGCCCCAGCAGTGTCCCCTCTGTGTCCCCGTGTCACTCACAGAGATCCAGCCCCAGCAGTGTCCCCTCTGTGTCCCCGTGTCACTCACAGAGATCCAGCCCCAGCAGTGTCCCCTCTGTGTCCCCGTGTCACTCACAGAGATCCAGCCCCAGCAGTGTCCCCTCTGTGTGTCCCTGTGTCACTCACAGAGATCCAGCCCCAGCAGTGTCCCCTCTGTGTCCCCGTGTCACTCACAGAGATCCAGCCCCAGCAGTGTCCCCTCTGTGTGTCCCTGTGTCACTCACAGAGAACCAGCCCCAGCAGTGTCCCCTCTGTGTGTCCCCGTGTCACTCACAGAGATCCAGCCCCAGCAGTGTCCCCTCTGTGTGTCCCCATGTCACTCACAGAGATCCAGCCCCAGCAGTGTCCCCTCTGTGTGTCCCTGTGTCATTCACAGAGATCCAGCCCTGCCCTGATGCCCCTGGCTCAGCCACATCACATGAGCTCAGCTCCTCACTTCAGGATGACAAAAGGAAGGTTGGATTTGTCTCCTGGAGGCTGAGTCAGAGCCTTTTCCCCACAGAAGAAGCATCAGCCCCGAGGGATGATTTATAATCCTAAATGCACTGATATTATCCTGCCCAAAGCCATATCCTACAGAGAAAGAGGACAAGTGATGGCAATCGTTTGTTCATGTGTCACTAGGCATTAGAAACAAGGCAGCATTAAAAATAAATCCAATTCATTTGCTCTGGGCTTATCTTTGAAAAATATGTTCATTGAGCCGTGATTTGAGTGTGTCTGAGATCAGCCAGAGGAGCCCAGCGAGGCTGGAGCCGGTAATGTACTGCGGAGTAAAACTTCAAATTACCAGCTGCCAACAAGGCAGGGGCTGGGGTTGTGCATCCCGCCTGCTTATCCTGACACACGCAGCAGGAAAATCATCCCGGGAGATCAGTCCTGCACATCGAGGGCAGCCACCGCTGCCAACAGGCACCACCCCGGGGCACGGAGACACGGGGACAGGGATGGGCTGTGGCACAGGGATCCAGTCCCTGCACAGGGACCACAACCCTGCATTACGTTATAAAGCTGGCTTTTCCCAAGATGTGTGCTGTGCGATTAACAACTTCAGCGTAAGGATGGAAGTTTTTATTTCTGCTGTTAGTAAAAAATCAAGCATTGTGGTAGTTATTTGAAATAGTATAATTAAACTGTCTGTCTGGTCGGGATGACATCCAGGGAACGTGTAAAGGAGACCCTGCTGTTGATGTACCAACTATCAGCATCCACCATCTGAACAAAGCACAGAGCAAGAACCCAGCTGGAGGTGATAATGAAGACACAGCCCAGAAACACACATGCTCTAAAAAGGCCGACCCAAGGAGGGACCATGTCGCTAGAGGACACGGAGAGAAATGATACTCACGCTCCAACTCTAAAGCAAAAGGAAGAGTCATTATTTAAATTACTTCATTTATTTAGATCCTGGACTGTTTCTGCTCACTCAGGGATGCCAGTTGTCGGGGGCTCCTTTGCAGGAGTTTAAATTCCCTGGCATTCAGGTGGTTTTAGAGTCTGCAAAGCTCTGTGCCAAATGCAGGAAAAGACAGAGTCTTCAAGGTTGCATGCTTCGTTTATTAGTTCTTATCTTACAATTTTCTCAGTGTCCAAAAGAAGTTTGCCGCGGCTCGGACATCTGGTGACTCCTCCTGTCTCTGGGCTGTCCTTATCTTTTATACTAATTGCTACGTATTCTCTATTTACTATTTCTTACCAATGTCTATCACTATTACTAAACAGGTCATCTTTACTCTGACCCAATCCTCACTAACTACTTTGTGCCACCATCACTGCTGAAATGGAGTGAGGGAAGAAGAAAGAAGAAGAAGGAGACAACGCCCCAAATTCTCCATCTTGCCCCATTCACTTCAATGCCAAAAATCCCAAACCTACTCTTTTCTCACCCTGTGATAAGCTAAACTCCTCTCTTTCACACTCCTGTGGTCTGCAATCCTTCCCGCAGTGCAGGAAGCCTTTCCCATGGACTGGGATCAAAGCCAGTGTCCCTCTGGGCTCTGGGCTGGGGTCCCAGACCCCCCTGTCCATGTCCCTGACCCTCCAGGGCAGCCAAAGGAATGTCCTGGACTCCAACACTGGACAATGAGCAGGGACTGGAGAACAAGGTCACCACCTCTCCACTCCACTGGCCAGGCTAGAAGTCCATCATCTGTCCCTCATCAGAGAGGAATGAGAAAAACAACTCTTGTTTATGTTACAAAACTCCACTACAGGAACGTAACATTCACAGAAGGCTGACAGAACATGGCAAGAGGGCCATGCAAAACAGTTCCTGGAATATGGAAACTAGTTTATGGAAAAATAGGAATATGCTACAGACGGATGCAATAGAAAGGGTATTTAAAGAAAAGCTCTGAAACAGCAGGGTGGGGACTTGGCCAAGTCACCTGGCCGGCCCTAATTTTGCTTAATCTGTCTCCTAATTGTCTTTATTTTATAAAATCTATTTCTTAAAATTTACTAGGAAAGTGAACCTCATTTCTCACACCTGGCTCTGAGAGATGAAAAACAAACTCACGCAAAAGTCATGGAAAACAGAACCAGGAGAAGGTTTGGGTCCAAGGGATCTTAAATCCCATCCAGTGCCATGGCAGGGACACCTCCCACTGTCCCAGGCTGCTCCAAGCCCAGTGTCCAACCTGGCCTTGGGCACTGCCAGGGATCCAGGGGCAGCCACACTGTTGGAAGGGGTTTCCCTATAAATCACCCCTTCACATGGCTAATGCGTTATTTAATCAATTTATTATTTCCTTTCTTGCAAACCGACCTGAAATCCCCAGTAAAGTCAACTTCCTGAAGGGCTTCTACCCTGCTGATTGTGCCGTGCCATCATCAGCTTCACTGATGCAGGGTGGGGGGGGAACGCAGGGAAAAATAAAACAAAATCACTTCTTCTGGGTTTGAGGATTGCTTTTAAATAGAAATCAGGGGGGGAAAAAGAAAAAAAAAAAAGAAAAAAAAAAAGCTTCTTTCTGTGTTTTATTCCCACCTAACCTTCCACAGGTATCAGCAGCTTTGGATCTATCTCTGGGAGATGTTGGAGATGAACAAATCCAGCTCTCCGAAGCACAGCACAAAATCACCAGGAAGCCACCAGAGCTGAGCCTGGCTAATGAGGCTCCATTGATTAATCTCATTAAATATTTCATTAGGGCAGAAATGGGAAACTAGCAGGTCCTTACAGCAATTCCACCTTCAGCAGAACGCAGCCAAAAGTGCAGATCCTGCCGAGCCAGGCTGGGATGAGGCTGATCCCATCTATTTATGGGATGCTGGCTGGGATGCTAACCAGGAGAGCTGGAATAAATGGAAGCGGGAGAAAATTCATTATTTTCTGATCCACTCCTTTGCTGAATAAATACAAAAATGGCACATGGAAAGAAAACATGGAATTTGGGAGCAGAGCTCTGGAGTCCTTAAATCCAGGGAGGATTGAGGGAAAGGCAAAGCAGAGGAGGTGGGCAGAGCTTCCACAGTGGATTTTGGAAGGATTAAGGAACTGTAAGACATGGCAAACTGCTGATGTGGCAGATTGAGGCCTCCACACCACCAATCTCCCCATTTTTACTGGGAGCAGTAATACGGGTACATTTTATTCCGAACACAGATTTTATTGGAATTAAGTCTGTTGCAGATTCCTTGTTTCCCACGGTGCGCTGAATGTTAATCAAAATGGGAACAGACGCGAAAGTAAAATGGAATAAATAGATGTAAAGTGGAACTGTTCAATATTCAATAACGATTCTCAGCATCACACAGGACCCCAGGTGTGATCGGGACATGCAAAGCAATCACACGGAGATGAGAGATTTGCAGGGCAGAGATGTTCCTCTCAGAGAGAGCCCAAGGCTGAGCCAAGGCCGAGAGCCCCTCTGCCTGTTTATTTCTTACTTTTTATCCATTTGTGGGTCTGGCTGTGGATTGGCTTCTGGAGTTTTCACCTCCCAGCCCAATGGCCAGACCAGCTGTCAGTTACAGTTGTTTTCAGGTGAGAAATATGCAAACAAAGGACAGGGAATGAAAAACAAAGGATTTGTTTATGTTCCATGTGTGAGAAAAGGCAGAAACTGCTCCTGATATTGTCCAGTAGCTAAAAGGTCTGACTCCATCTTATGAACAATTAAAAGGCTTTAAAAACTCAGAAAAACCAGGGTGACATCCACGATCACTGAGGTTGGAAAAGCCATCCAAGATCAGAGTCCCAGCCGTGCCCAAGCCCCTGTCCCCAGCCCAGAGCTCTGAGTACCACCTCCAGGAATTCCTGGGACACCTCCAGGGATGGGCACCCCAAACCTCCCTGGGCAGCCCATTTCAGTGCTTAATTCCACCCTAAAATTGGGTGAGATGAGAAAGCTGGAGCAAACGGGAATTTCAGTGACTTTGGCTTCCACCTGGAAAGGTGAGGGTGAGCTGCGCTTTGGGAAAGGTCAGTGCAGGAATTGCCCAGGGATGCCCAGGGACCAGGGAGCTCTGCAAGGCTGGGATCAGAGGGATTTGGGATCCCTTCATTTCCTCAGCACCATCCACCACAGAATTAGCCCCGATGGAAAATAACAACGGCTTTAAACTGAATGAGGGCAGGGAATGGATGGGAGATTGGGAATTCCTGGCTGGGCTGGAATTCCCAGAGCAGCTGTGGCTGCCCCTGGATCCCTGGCAGTGCCCAAGTCCAGGTTGGATAGGGATTGGAGCAGTGGGAGGTGTCCCTGGACATCCAGGGGTGGCACTGGGTGGGATTTGAGGTCCCTTCCATCCCCACTCATTCCAGGATTCTCTCTGATTCCTGCAGGCCCAGGAGAGGCACAAAGCTCAGCATTCCTGAAGCGGTGTGGATGGAGAGGGGCTGCCACCACAAATGCACCGACAGGAGAGGGAGAACTCTGCCCACACAGCCAGGGGAACACAGCCCTCCCTCCAAAACAGCCAGGAGGGAAAGAAACCCTCCCTCCAAAGGAGCCAGGGGAATAAAACTCCCTCTGAAACTGCCAGGGAATCAAATCACCTCCCTCTGAAACAGCCAGGGAATCAAATCACTGCCTTCCAATGCATCCAAGGAATCAAATCACCTCCCTCTGAAACAGCCAGGGAATCAAATCACCTCCTTCCAATGCATCCAAGGAATCAAATCACTTCCCTCCAATGCAGCCATGGAATCAAATCACCTCCATCCAATGCAGCCATGGAATCAAATCACCTCCCTCCAATGCAGCCAGGGAATCAAATCACCTCCCTCCAATGCAGTCATGGAATCAAATCACCTCCCTCCAATGCAGTCATGGAATCAAATCACTTCCCTCCAATGCAGTCAGGGAATCAAATCACCTCCTTCCAATGCATCCAAGGAATCAAATCACCTCCCTCTGAAACAGCCAGGGAATCAAATCACTTCCATCCAAAGCAGTCAGGGAATCAAATCACCTCCTTCCAATGCAGCCAGGGAAAGAAAACCAATCTGACACAGCCAGGGAGTTAAACCATCTCCCTCTGTCACAGCCAGGGGAGTCGATGCCCTCCCTCTGAGCTCCCCAGCACCCTGCCAAGGCCCATTGCTGTCCCTGGTGTCTCTGGTGTCTCTGCAGTGAGTCCAGCAGGCAGGGCCAGTCCCAGGGGATCCCAGCCTGTCTCAGCCCTGCTCTCCAGGGCGTTCCCCAGAGCTGGGGGTGCCCTGCTGGGAGCCCCTGAGGGAGGCTGCCTGGAATGAGAGCCGTCCTCTCTCTGCCTGGGTGCTCAGCTGGCCAGGAAAGGTCAGCTGGAGATAAGAGGGGGCCAATAATGCACAGCTCTCGCCTGATACTTATTATTTCACAGAAAGGGTTCCAATTGCTTTGCAAAGTTGACCAAGCGTTATTTCTTAACCTCCCCATGTGCTAGAGAGCCCATTTTCCTCCTGCGAGTTCCTGGAGGTGATTTGAGCCCGGTGATTAAGGGAGCTGTCTCCTGAAGAAAGCACTTCAGTGTCACTGAGGCCTGGAGGAACAGACAGGAGCCTGGATTGGAAGGGGTGAAGCAATGAAAATCATCATTGTTCCATTAGAGACGGCAGAAAGCAGAGCTTTGGACACACCTGGAGGTCCAAAGCCAGGCCTAGTGCAGGAGGGAGGAGCTCAGGGTGTGACCCTGCTGCTCCAGGTCCCACTGGGAACACCAAAGGCAGGCAGTGCCACAAGGAAATTGAGGATACTGAGGACAGAGTGACACTTCTGGACTGTTCCAAGAGCAAGGACACAAACCCAGCTGATTTCTTGAGAGATGGGTGTCAGTAACCTGCTCTGATCACCCCTCACTATCAGACAGCTCTCACTTGTGGTGGCCAGGAAGTGTCTCTGTCCCTGGATTGTTCCTGGACTCAGGGTGATGCTGGAAGTTTCAGTGCTGGAAGTTTCCCAGACTGCGCACTGCTTTGGTCCATAGCTCTGAACCTCCTGTCCGGCGTTAGCCCGCTCTCCTCACTGCTCAGTCACACACAACCATCCTCCTCCAGCCCCAGAACCAAGGACACCGCCGCAGCTTCTGGCCAGAAAGTGCAAACAGCAGGGAATGGAGGAGAGAAACTGGGAGGGTGGGACGGCATCACCTGGAGTGTAACTGGACAATGAACCCCGGTGTGCAAATGAACCCAAACTCATCAAAGAGTGAGAGCTCCTGAGCCGTCATTCACCCTGGGTGCAGCCCTGGCCAGGCTCTGGCACTGCCCAAGGCGCCTCCTTTGAAGGACTTTTAATAAATCCCCACTTTATCCCTTTAACTCTGCCCAGCCTCAGTTCCAGGGAGCCTCCAGGCATCAGGGGGAGAGGAGCTCAAAGGGCAGCAGCAGGAGGAGGAGGGGATTGCAGGGAAATGCTCCTGCTGTCGGTGTGCAGGGGAGTGGATGGCGGCAAGGAGCAGGGAGGGGAACTCAGGGCTGCAGAAAATGCACCTCGAGCTCCCGAGGGCACAAAAGGAAGGAGAAGAGCAGAGGTCACTGCGGGCTTCAGCTTCCACATCCAGGGAGCCACATCCACGTGCATGACAGTCCCTGGAGCCAGGGAGGCACCGAGCTGTCCCTCTGTCTGCCACCTCTGTCCTTCTCTCAGCTCTGTCCCTCTGACTGTCAGCTCTGTCCTTCTCTCAGCTCTGTCCCTCTGTCTGTCAGCTCTGTCCCTCACACCCTTCACTCAGGGCAGGCACACCTGGTCCTCGTGCTGCCCCCAGCACCCTGCTCCTGTCACAGACTGGGGTGGCACCCCAGCACCTCCTGTCACTGTCCCCTGGCCTTTCTCCCCTGATAAACCACAGCAGCAAAGCTCAGAGTGCTGGCACCGAGCGTGTCGTGTCCCCAAACCAGCTCTGCACCAAACCTGCCAGGGCTCCACTGGGGCAGGGACACCTCCCACTGTCCCTGGTGCTCCAGACAAAATGTCCAACCTGGTCTTGGGCACTGCCAGGGATCCAGGGGCAGCCACAGCTGCTCTGGCAATTCCAGCCCAGCCAGGAATTCCTTCCCAATATCCAGTTTAAACCTCCTTTCTGTTAATCTGAAGCCATTCCCTGTGTGCTGTCCCTCCATCCCTTGTCCCCAGCCCCTCTCCAGCTCTCCTGGAGCCCCTTCAGGCCCTGCCAGGGGCTCTGCTCCTTCAGAGCAGGTACTGCTAAAACCGAGCTGCAAAACCTCCAGAGCTCAGCAGGATGAGGCACGAGCTCCAGAGTGCAATTATCCCAAGGCAAGCCAGGGAAGCTCTGTCTGTGCAGGAGGCAGTGCCAGGAGCAATGGCAGCACCTTTGTGAAGCATCTCTGGTAGCACAGAGACAGCTCAGCCTCCCAGACGTGCACTCTTTTCACCCTGGACAGGAGGAAAAGCTGTCAGAGCGATTCGATTCTGCCATGCAGCAATGCAGACAGCCACTGGAATATGCTTAAATGCAGAGCAGTCACTTTGGAGACTTGAATAAAGCTGGCATTGCTGAGCAAAATGCGTTTTACACAGACCTTTATCACGCCCGGAGTAGCCCACAATTGCTTTTTTTCCCAGCCTGTTACACAAACAACAGGCGGAGGTTTTTTCCCTCCCTTGGAAAATGTTCCTAAGATGCAATTTCTGGAGCTGCCCAAATGGAAGTGCCAGATTAAAGCAGAAAATACAGAAATTGAAGTTCCCAGAGTACCACAAACAGGCCAGTGCGTACAGGGAGCCATTCTCCCAGCACTGCCTGTTCCTGCTCCGAAGCCATTGTGCCCAAGGGTTCTCCAGCCACGCCAACCCGCAGCTCTCCCTCGGAACCAGCCTCTCTCGAGGTCTGAGAGCACAGAGCTCCCTCCCTGGGTCCAGCAGCTCTGCCCAGGTGGCACTGCCAGAACCGTGTCTGGGGCTGGGGGATCCCTGTCCCATGGCAGGGCGGGGACACTCCATGGATCCACTCCAGGGACAAGCCATGGACCCTCCAGAAATTCCAGCTTGGTATCCTCAAGGCGTGACATTCAGGAGAGGGGATGTAATGGCCAAAGGAATGATTTTCTGAAGCAGCTTTTCCCAGCAGGAAGAGGCAGCAAAGCCCTGGTGAGGCTGCGTGGGGTGGGCACAGGCAGCTCCCAGCGCATGGAACTGCGTCCTTTTCCATGTAATCATGGAATGGGTTGGACGGACCTCAAATCCCACCCAGTGCCACCCCTGCCATGGCAGGGACACCTCCCACTGCCCCAGGGTGATCCAAGCCCAATGTCCAACCTGGCCTTGGGCACTGCCAGGGATCCAGGGGCAGCCACAGCTGCTCTGGGAATTCCAGCCCAGCCAGGAATTCCTTCTGAAGATCCCAAATCCCATCCATCCCTGCCTTCTGGCAATGTGAAGCCATTCCCTGTGTCCTGTCCCTCCAGCCCTTGTCCCCAGTCCCTCTCTGGTTTCCAAGTCCAGTCCCAGGGTTCCAGGAGATGCAATTTTAAGGTGTGAGCAACCAGCCCCAATTAACACTGATTGAATCACTGCCAGGCTCCTGCAGAGCACACCCCAGCAGGCGTTCCCATACTGGGAAAAGAGTTTCAGTTTCACTCCTGAACTTTTAAGGAAGAGGAACCAGAAACTTCCCTGCTCCTCTCACCGTGACTGCCCCAGTGCCAGGGCAGAGGCCCCTGTTGGACCCTTGGGCTGCTCCTCAAGGAATGTGGCTGTTTTCCATCGGGCAGCAGCCAAAAACCCCTCCTGGATCGCTGAGTACCCGAGAGAGAGCACGGAGATCCTCGGGGCTGCTCGGGGTGTGTGAGCAGGTGCCAGGGACCTCCCTGCACCGAGCACGGCTTTTGTTCTTCTGTTCTGGGCACTTTGAGATTTTCTTCTTAATTAAAACCTTTTTGCTTTTCCAAAACACCCCCAATCAGCCGTCTGGCTAATCATTCTTGAGCCATTTCTGGGAGGTTGGTGGTCACCCTCAGAGTGTGATGAACCTTCCTGGGGCTCACAACACACTGACTTCATGCAGAAATTCATCACCAGACCCCCTTTGTGTGTGAGCTGCTCCAGGAGAGGAGTTCCTGGGACATTCCCGAGCTGTCCTGAGGCCACACTCCCCTCCAGCAGGAAAAGCTGCACCGGATTTGCCTCAGCACCAGTTTTGTGCTGCAAAAGCTTTGGATTTCACTGCCATGAAAACTGAGAAATAAAACAAGAAGAAAGCCAACCACATCAGCTGCTGGAAAGGCTTTGGCATTCCTTACTCTCTGTCAGTCTCCTTTATTCTGAATAATCCTTAGAGGGCTCCAGAGCCAGCCACAAAAAAAGCAATATGTTCTTAAATCAACAATTCATCATCTGAGAGGGGAGGGAAAAAAATAATTCCATTTATTTGTGAGCATTCTTGAGATCAGGCGGAGCCGGGGATGTCACCAGTGCCAGCCTGGCTGTCACCTCCCTGCTGGGACACAGAGCCACAGATGCTGCCTGGGCTGGCTGAGGGGTGGGACAGAGCCAGCCTGTGCCACCCATCCTGCTCCTGGAAAAAGGCTGGGAGCACATCTCCTGCGAGGGAGGGAAAAGCTGGGAGAGCTGGGAATGTTCCCCTGGAGAGGAGAAGGATCCAGGAGAGCTGGAGAGGGACTGGGGACAAGGGATGGAGGGACAGGACACAGGGAGTGGCTTCAGATTAACAGAAAGGATGTTGGGAAGGAATTCCTGGCTGGGCTGGAATTCCCAGAGCAGCTGTGGCTGCCCCTGGATCCCTGGCAGTGCCCAAGGCCAGGTTGGACACTGGGGCAGTGGGAGGTGTCCCTGCCATGGCAGGGGGTGGCACTGGGTGATGTTTGAGGTCCCTTTAACCCAAACCAGTCTGGTATTCTGGGATGGAGAACACCCCAGGACAGGTGCCATCACTGTGACCTCAGGGTGACACTCAGCCTGTCCACCTGCGGGGGACACACAGGGACAATCCCAGCCCCACACCCCATCCGTGTCCCCTCCAGTGCCCCCCAAAACCGACCAGCCCAGCCCTACAGGCAGTGCAGAGCTTTCAGCAGCACAATCCTCACCTTCCTCCCTCCTTTGAAAGCACAGCAATAATGTTTTTAACCCCTTCCCGGGAGGGAGAGGCAGGACACGGTGCCCACCCCACAGCCCCTGAGGGACAGGGCAGTGCCACGTTTGCCTGAGTGTTTCAGAGCAAAGCCACCTCTGAGCCTGCCATTTCCAGCAGCCCTGGGGCTCTGAGGAAGGACAGCAGCGCTGAGTTTTCCACTCTTTTCCTTTCCGTACCTCTGGATAAGCCACAGATGCAGCAGCCACAGAAGGGCGTTTCGAAGCCTGGCACAAGCCGTGGCAAGCACTGTCACCACTGCCCCCATCCCTGAGACATCAGGAGATGAAAAAGCTCCTTTCCCCCATTCACACCAGCCCCTGCGGCCATCGATTCCTTGGGAAAGAAGAAGGGGTTTTAACTCGCAAACCAATTTACTGGGTTTTGATATCCACGAGGTGCCAGTGATTGGAAGCCTGCTGCTGCCAGGAAAGGGAACAGCAGTCGCAGCCCTCAGACGAGCCATTTATAAATGGCACACTTCAATTAAAAGAAATCAAATCAATATGACAATAATTTCGTTTGCAGCAGGTGGTGCTGCAATTTTTCTCTCTGGGAAATGGGATGCACCTGTGCAGCACGGAAAGAGCAGCAGAGGCCTCAGCCGCAGCCTTTTATCCCAGTTCTGCTCAGACCTCCAAGGGTTAACAACAGCCACAAGCAGTGAGAGGAGAACGAGCAGCAAGGTGGGGGATTTGTGGAGATTTTTAACAGCCAAAATAAAGAACAAAAAATAAAAATAAAAAATAATTTAAAAAAAAACCCCAAACAAACAAAAAAAACCCACAAACCAGCAGTGACATCAGCTCTCAGTGCCACCCTGAGCCTGTTCCCAGCTCTCCTGCAGCATCTCCATCGCTTCTCTCCATGGGAAAAACCCCTCCTGTCCCTCTTGGCAGGGTGGGAATCAACCCCTCAGGCAGGGCTCTGGATCTGGGCAGCTGAGACCACCCTGGCCTGGGGAGGGTCCCCAGCACCGCCTGTCCCTGCCCTTGTTCAGGCTCCAGTCCCTGCTCTGGTTCAGGCTCCAGTCCCTGCTCTGGTTTAGGCTCCTGTCCCTGCCCTGGTTTAGGATCCTGTCCCTGCCCTGGTTTAGGATCCTGTCCCTGCCCTGGTTCAGGCTCCAGTCCCTGCCCTTGTTCAGGCTCCAGTCCCTGCCCTGGTTTAGGATCCTGTCCCTGCCCTTGTTCAGGCTCCAGTCCCTGCCCTGGTTTAGGCTCCTGTCCCTGCCTTGGTTTAGTCTCCTGTCCCTGCCCTGGTTTAGGCTCCAGTCCCTGCCCTGGCTTAGGCTCCTGTCCCTGCCCTGGTTTAGGATCCTGTCCCTGCCCTGGGTTAGGCTCCAGTCCCTGCCCTTGTTCAGGCTCCAGTCCCTGTCTGGTTCAGGCTCCAGTCCCTGCCCTGGCTTAGGCTCCTGTCCCTGCCCTTGTTCAGGCTCCAGTCCCTGTCTGGTTCAGGCTCCTGTCCCTGCCCTGGCTTAGGCTCCTGTCCCTGCCCTTGTTCAGGCTCCTGTCCCTGCCCTGGTTTAGGATCCTGTCCCTGCCCTGGTTCAGGCTCCAGTCCCTGCCCTGGTTTAGGCTGTTCCTAACCCAGAGCAGGTTTTATCCTGGTTTGGGAACAGCCCCGTTTCTGACCCTTCCCTGTCCCCAACCTCAGTCCCCTCTGGGGACAAGCAGAGCTGCTCATGGGCTGTGTTCCCAAGGTCTGAAGTTTTTTCTTCTCCTTTTCACATTTGAAGGGAGAAGTTTGAGTACAAAAGGCCAGCCTGGGCAGGGTCAGAGGCTCAGACTTCGCTGGATGACAGAGGAAAACACAGACCACAGGTCCTTCATTCCCACATTCCACAGGGAAGGGGCTCCTTGCTCGCATCCACAGCTCCTCCAAAAGCTGGGAAAGAGGAGGGAAGACAGAGAAAATGCTACCACCAAGTGGAGGTGAAGGCACAGGTAACAGCAACGCTTTAAAGGGGGAGCGACTCCAGCACCCGAAAATCCCCACCAAGGCTCCCGGGGATTTATTCAGGAAGGGGAACACCCTTGTATTTCCTGATTATCTTCAACGGGGAGAAATGGAATTCCCTGTGCCTGCAGATATCCCAGAGCTCCGTGCTGAGCCCCAGGGATGCACAGAGGCCGTGTGGGCACACACAGGGGATGGATGGGTGGATGAATGATGGATGGATGATGGATGATGGTTGATGGATGGATGGATGATGGATGGATGGCTGAATGGATGGATGATGGATGGATGGATAATGGATGGATGGATGATGGATGGATGGATGAATGGATGGATGGATGAATGGATGGATGGATGGATGGATGATGGATGATGGATGGATGGATGGATGGATGGATGGATGAATGTATGGATGATGGATGATGGATGGATGGATGATGGATGATGGATGGATGGATGGATGGATGAATGATGGATGGATGGATGGATGGATGGATGGATGGATGGATGGATGATGGATGGATGGATGGATGGATGGATGGATGATGGATGGATGGATGATAGATGGATGATGGATGGATGGATGGATAATGGATGGATGGATGGATGGATGGATGGATGATGGATGGATGGATAATGGATGGATGATGGATGATGGATGGATGATGGATGGATGATGGTTGATGGATGGATGATGGATAGATGGGTGGATGATGGATGGATGGATGGATGATGGATGGATGATGGTTGATGGATGGATGATGGATGGATGGGTGGATGATGGATGGATGGACAGATGGAGGATGGATGATGGATGGATGGATGATGGATAGACGGATGGATGATGGATAGACTGGATGGATGGATGGATGGATGATGGATGATGGTTGGATGGATGATGGATGATGGATGGATGAATGGATGGACAGATGGACGGATGAATGGATGGACAGATGGATTTAAGAACCCAGCAGATGCCAGAGGATTTGTCACCCCCGAGGGATTTCCCTCAGTCACTCTGCCAGGTGCCAGCTCTCTGCTTCAGTGTCCTGTCTCCCGTGCCTGGACATTTCCCAGACAAGGAGCATTCCATGTTATTTGGCAGGCAGGGAAGAGGCTTTCCCATGGCAGGGACAGGAATGCAGCACTGTCCCGGATGCTGCAGGAGCCTCCAAGCCCACAGCAGAAATTCCTAACCCTTGCTCACAATACTGATTTGTTTTCTAAAACTCACCTAAAATTTGAGCACTCAGGTGTTTAACAACAGATTCTTCCAAGTATTTCTTATTCCTCAGACTGTCAAACACAGCTGGAGTCACAGAATCCCAGGATGAGTCAGGGTGTGGGTCAGGGAGGGACCTCAGAGGGTCACTGGTGCCACTCCCTGCTCCAGCAGGGCCATCCCAGAGCTCAGGGCACAGCATTGTGTCCAGGTGGCTCTGGAATATTTCCATGGAGGCATCTAAAAATGGCTTTGTTGTTCCCCAGGTTAGAGACTGCAGGAACCTGGGCTGTGGGGGGGATCAAAGCACTGAATGCAGTTACTGTTATTTAATTTTTATTGTTATTGTTTTCAACCCACAGCTTTTCTTTTGTCCCAAACATCTCCTGGAATGCCAGAAATTCCTGCTGGCTGCAGTGTTGGAGAGCCCACCCTGGGTAGAAGGTCCTGGCAGCCCAAAAGAGCTGTGGGGATGGCAGAGAACCCCAAAATGTTTCAATAAAGCATCAGCACTGAGCTGCCCCTGTGAATCGGCAGCAATCCAAACAAAACCCAGGTTCCAGGGCAGACATTGCAAACCAGAGCTGCTCTCCAAGGCCTCGGCTCCCACCTGGGCAGTGAAATTCCTGTTGAGGTGTTCTGGAACACTCCTGCTCTTCATCAGTGGTGGTTACCCGGGGAAGCGCGGCTGGGCAGTTTTCCAAGCTGCTTTATCAGATGTTCCTCTGGGAACAAGAGTCGGGAAGGTTGAAGTGCAGCCCCTAAAACCCAGAGTTAAGAGGAGAAACCATCAGAGGCTGCAGAGAGGAGAGATCTGAGGGTGGCCAGGGTGGAACAGCTCCAAAGCCAGGGCAGGTGATGGTGGCGGGGTGGAGGTGGGGCAAGGATGAGGGGCTCTTTGTACCCAAACCCAAAAACGCTCACTCAGAGCAGGCCAGGAGCGATTTGGGACGGTGGGAGCTCCCCACAGGCCTCCTTGTGCAAAAGTCTCCGGATTTCTCTCTCCCTAAATAATTCTGACAAAATGTCTGTCACCTTGGCAACCAGGGAAAACAAACTGGCTCGAGAGGTGTCTGATGTTCGTAATGCATAGAAATGACAGTTTCCACGGCAACGCGATTTACAAATGGGAATATTTAGGGAACAATTAACAGTGGAGACTCCTCGGCCTCAGGTGAGTATCAGGTGGCTCCAGAGCCACAGCAGAGGCTCCTCACCTGCCCAGCCTCCGAGTCCTCGGGCACTGAGCTCCAGGAGCTTCCAGCTCAGGGGCCTGCCCGGAATGGGTGACCCAGGAATTTCATGGACTTTGGAGGAAAACACCACCCAGGGCAATCAGAGTGACAGCACGGCCAGGCCAAGTGACACAGGACCTGTGGTGGCAGCAGTGACACCCACAGGGACGTTCCAGCTCTGCCGGTGTGGGGCTGGAGCAAACCCCGCTTTGCTCCCCAGCTTCAGCAGCAGAACCCTCGGCTGGAGGGACCACGGGAACGAGGTGAAAGTTGTGTCCCAGCCCCTGGGGACAGGGGACAGTGCTGCAGAAGAGCCAGGGCCATGGTGCAGCACCTCCTGCCTTTGGAAGAGTGATTGGAGTCAGAGAATCATGGAATGCTTTTGGTTGGAAGGGACCTTAAATCCCGCCCAGTGCCACCCCTGCCATGGCAGGGACACCTCCCACTGTCCCAGGCTGCTCCAAGCCCAATGTCCAACCTGGCCTTGGGCACTGCCAGGGATCCAGGGGCAGCCACAGCTGCTCTGGATAACCTGGGCTCCCATCTGGAACCTTCCACGGAGGGAGCACAGCACCATCAGCACCAGGTACCAGCCAAACACCAATTCCATTTCTCCAGGCCCAATACTTTGGTCTTTCCCAGGAGTTTGGGTGTCACACACCTCCTGTCACACCAGCAGGAGCTTTACAGGCTGTGGCAAGAGGCCTCAGAATAGAAATCCCTGTGGATCATCTCCTGGTTTGCCAGAGGATTCTGGAGCTGGGGTGAAAATTGAGAACATTGGGGGTGAAGAGCCGCCCTCAGAGCTTTCCATCCCCCTTTTACCTGCACACATCTGGACACCAACCATGAGAGACCCACCCCAAATCCTTTCACCACTGCTGAGGTCTTCCCAGGCTTGGACAGATACAGAATTTCCACCCAGCTCCCTGTGCTGGACGTGGGGTTCTGTGTCCCTCCCCATCCCGAAGGATCCAAAGTTCCCTGGATCTGAACAACAAATCCACCCGTGGAACCAAATCCCTTCCCAGGTTCTCTCATCCAGTCATGGGTGGGGAAAGCACAGCCCCAGGGGTTTGCAGGGCAGCTCTCTTTTCATCCCACCTGTTGTATTTTAGCTCCATTGCCAGAGTTGGGATCAAATGAGTGACATGGTGTTTCGTGTTCAGACTCACATGTTTATTAATTCTTATCTCTGTTATAGTCTCACAAACCATGAGTTCTAAAACACTTCCAGCTAAGAAAGTAAAAATGGAGCCTTCTCTTTCTACCAGGCCTTTTAAGCACAAACTGTCCAATTATGAAATGACACCTGAATTATTTTTACTTTTAACCCAATAACCAAACACCCCTGGCCCGCAATGATGGATTTTTCTACCCAATTACAAAATCCCACCCAGAGCCATGGAGAAGAAGGTGAAAAGAAGGACTCGGCCTCTGCCCTAAATCCTCCATCCTGCTTTATCTCTATTCCTGTGTTCTAAACCTTTCAGCTCTGAGTTTTGCACCCTGTGCTGTCACACACTTCTATCCAAACCCCACACCCACAATCCCAGCGCTGTCACTCCATTCTGGAGCCTTTTCCACGGCCTCAGGTCAGTGCAGTGTTTGCTGGGGGTCAGAGCCTGGCAGCACAGAAAGCCTGGAATTCTCAGTGCCCAGGATTCCAACACCAGCCTTCCTCTCCTCCCATGGGGCAGGGCAGTCCAATCCCCCCTCTCCCGTTCCTGCAACAGCCTGAGGAAAACTTCACCTGCCCAGGGCAGGGCCTTTCCCACCAGCAAACTGCAGACTCGGGGGTGTGGGTGTTGCTTTCATCCACAAGAGCATTGACAGGATGCACAGCAAATGCATTCCAGAGCATCCCTAAACACTGTCCTGGGAACAGGATGGGATTGGATGGGATTCAGGATCCTGAGGACTGGGAGGAGCTCACACAGTGACGGGTCAGTGCTGCTGACACCCCCAGACAGGACATTGTGACAGGACACTGTCCCCACCCAGACACAGGCACTGATTTTGTAAAAATATATCATTTTCTGACCCTCCTGGTTTTCAATCCACCCAATATTCCCGAGGTGCAGTAATCAGGAGCAGAGCACCATTCCCAGAGAGGGCTGGAGGCCCTGCCCAGAGCAGGGAACACACCTGGGCACCTTGGAAAGCTCTGCTTCGGCAAGAGGTTCCTGTTGGAAACAGGGATTCACCACAAGTCCTCAGCCTGAGACAAAAACAAATCAGAAAAACCAGAACTGTCACCTGAACTCTGAAGAGGGACGCGGTGCATCAGCTGAATTTGATGATCTCGGAGCCTTTTCCAACCTGAGTGATTCCATGATAAAAACCAGAGATCCCCACCCCTCCTCATTTATGAAACTGCTCTGGAAAGACCTGAGCCCAGAGGATTCATGGATGCACAGCTCAGCCTTACCCCCTAATGAATTTACAAATGAAAGCCTTTCTCAGGCGATTATCTCAGTCCTGCCCGCTGAACACACCCAACACCACACAGAAAAACTGGAAGCAATTTGGTCAGAGGAGGCGATATCAAATTAAATTAAATGTACATGACTAAGATCTAAGTGCCCAATGAGAAGTTTTTTTGCCTCAGTAAGCAAACAGGGCTCTCCTTCGCATTTCCAGGATCTCTGCATTTATAATCTCCTCTGTTATCATCTGCCTAACGGTAAGAAATTTAGCGGAGAGCTCCAGGCTTGTGGAAGCCCAGAAAACATCCAGGTTTTATTGAGAGAAAAAGCAGAGAAGCTGATAATCCCATTTTAATTTTTCTTTAGTATCCCTAAGAAGTCCAGGTTCAGCTCCTCTTCCTTGGGCAGACCTTCCGCCGCAGACAATCCTCCGCTTGGAAGTTGTATTTCCTCCTCTTCAGGTACAATAAAACACTTCAGCATTCGAGGGTTGCAGCTCTCCCTGACCCCAGGGAACCCTCCGGGAATGCTGGAATGGAGAAGAGCCTTTCAATCCTGGCACAAAGGTTCCAGTCCCACCATCAGAGCGGGGATGGATGAACCCACAATCCCTCCTGTCGCAGCAACCATTGACACCCAGCAGCCTCTGGCTCCGATCTGCCCCTCGCTGAATATCCGTGACCACGGAAAAGGAGGTTTTTTGCAGGAGTTTCCCTATTGTTACGCTGCGGATAAACATTTGAAAAGTGTGCTCTGCTCTCTCCCAGATAAGTTATGTGGTGCTTGCTGCAGTGATTGGATAAATTGATAAACTCTTCTGACGATCCATTGTGCCCACATTGCATTTACAACCCATCCCAGAGTTTTTTCCCCGGTTGGATCATTTGTTTTCCGGGTGGGATCCCTTGTTGCATGCAAAGCCCATTGCTGAGAGGGCTCAGAGTGAATTTAAATATCACAGCGAGGCAAGGAGCGGATAAGAAACTCTGGCATCCACAAAAGCTGGCAAAGCTAGAGGGAGATCATGGATTATTTATCCAGGAGGATGGAGCTGAACACTCCAATGCAGTTACAGGTATTTATTTAACGGAAAGGAATAACAGGTTCTGCTCGTGGATAGAAGTGAGGCCAGGGCTTCTCCACCAAGCTGAATTCCCAGACAGTGAGGTTCACCCAAAATAACCTGGATCAGGAACGATACAGGTGTGGGAGGATGGCGTGTCTTGAGCCCCACGAAGGTGCATCGAGCTCTGAGGGTGACCAGCAACCTCCCAGAAATGCCTCAAGAATAATTAGCCAGATGGCTGATTGCAGGTGTTTTGGAAAAGCAAAAAGGTTTTAATTAAAGAAGGAAAATCTCAAAGTGCCCAGAACAAAAGAACAAAAGCCGTGCTCGGTGCAGGGAGGTCCCTGGCACCTGCTCACACACCCCGAGCAGCCCCGAGGGGCTTTGTGCTCATCCCCAAGCACACAACCATCAAGGAGGGGGTTTTGGGAGGCTGCCCAATAGAAATATCTACAAGTTTTGAGGTACATTTCAAAGATCCAGCTGATGCCTTTGTGCTGGCACTGGGGAAATTATGATGAGAGGAGCACAGAAGGTTCTGGGTTCTCTTCCTTAAAAGTCAGAGGTGAAACTCGAACTCTTTTCCTAAAATAGAAAAACATGCTTGGGTGCATTGTAACACAGGAATTTCCACAGCTGCTGTGTCAGAGACCAGTGTGTGTCCGTGGAAATGAAACAAGAGTAATTCAGAGAATTCCACAGCCTGGAGCTGCCTGAGATGTCTCTGGGTACCTGATCCCAACTGGAAGGCTCTGTTCAACTCCCAACCCCAAATAACCAGGAGGCAGGAAAAGAAAGAAGAAAAAAAGAGTAACAGATGAATCTGTAGCTTACCCTTGCTGTGGGGTTTGCTTTTGTACAAGGCCTCGCCAGCAGTGTCAGTCCTCACCTGAATATGAGGTCACTGATCCAAAGCTCGCTTCCCAACCCTCACATTTCCAGGATTTTGGTGCCTTGAGGAGCCTTCTGAGCAGGGAAAGGCCTGGAGGCACCCGAGGTCTGAGTGTGTGCCCAGCTCCTGCCATGGCAGGAGAGGAGCCACGGCTTGGGTGGGAATTGTGCCGCTATTTTTCCTGGAGCTGAAACTCCACTGGGGGAAAATCAGTTTGTGGTCTGTCCCAGTGCCAGCAGAAGTTGCCTGCATTGCTCAGGAAGCAGTGAGGGCTACAGGTGAAGCATTTTCTGACCCGTCCACAATGAAATCTTGAGCATTTTCCATCACTAAAAGACAAATTCCCTGTGAGCTGTCGCAGGCTCTTGGATGGTTTCTGGGAAAGGCAGCAGAGATGCTGGGGAAGATACAGTGCAGGACTGTGAAGCCCCTGGCAGAGCTTGGAATGCCCATGACACAAAAATCCTGCCAAAACGGGTCCTGAGGGAGGAATTCAAGTACGGGAGAGGGGCTGTCCCCTCCCGGTGCTGTCTGGGGTCAGGGGATTGAAAGCAGCAGTGACATCGCTGCAAGCCACTAGCCACAGGTGAGCTTTGATTAGCCAGGGCTTCCTCCAGCCAGATCCTCTCGGGATCCTTCCCTGCACACGCCGAGCCGAGCAGATGTAAATTCACCCTGAAATAACACAAGCGTTTCCTTCCCGGAGCGGCCTCCCTGGGGCGTTCCTTGCTAATCCTGTTATCCCACAAATAAACACCTGGAGATGCTTTAGGGATTCGTTTATCCCTGGGCGAGAGGAGGAAACCTCTCCCTGCCACCAGGATCCGGCAGAGTCATTGCAGGGAGGTGCCAGGGACAGCCACTGGGTCACAGGGACTGGGGACAGGACAGCCAGGGACAGCCAGGGACAGCCACCAGGTCACAGAGGCTGGGGACAGGACAGCCAGGGACAGCCAGGGACAGCCACCGGGTCACAGGGGCTGGGGACAGGACAGCCAGGGACAGCCAGGGACAGCCACCGGGTCACAGGGGCTGGGGACAGGACAGCCAGGGACAGCCAGGGACAGCCACCAGGTCACAGGGGCTGGGGACACAACAGCCAGGGACAGCCAGGGACAGCCACCGGGTCACAGGGGTTGGGGACAGGCGAGTCTGAGAGGCTGTCACACTGAGGGGACAGTCTGGGACAGGCTGCAGTGGCACTCAGAATTCACTTCCCACTTCCCGGGCAGTGGAAGCCACTTGGGGAAATTCCGGAGATCTTCACCCTTGGCCAAAGGAGGGAAGAATCTCTGGTGGCTCCTGCAGGTGGGAAGATGTGAGGGTGAAAAAAGGGTTTGAGTCAGGCTCCAGGAGCGCCTGCTGGGCTTGGATCCGTGGACAAGGAAAAGAGCAAAGTGGGAAAAGGGAACACCCTTTGTCTGTGCCAGCACCGGAGAGCAGCTGGGACATGCTCCAGGTTCCACCTCGTGGGGCAGGTGCAGAGGGGTGGAGAAGGCAGAGCCAAGAGAGTTTCTCTGCAGTTGTACCGAGCGGGAGAATTGTGGGGAATACCAAAGGTGAGAAGGTTTCAGAAAGCTGCGGAAGCAGCCCCAGAAACAGAAAGAGCAGAGGAATTTAGAATCAGCTGCAACTGCGAAGCTTGAAAAGTAGGAAAAGTTGCAACAGTGCAGCAAGCAAGGACATGAAGCAATAGTTTGAGTTTTAAGATAGACTTTAAGATTGCAGAAAAATACTCCCAGCAAGATAGCAGAAGGGTTTAAGCTTCATAAGAGTATTGTTTATTAATAATAGAAAGCATCCAAGCAAACATTGTTTGAAGCAGGTGTGTGTGTGATTTTAGTGACTGCAATAGCTTTCGCAATACATTGGCTAGAAAGTTTTTAAAATGCCCTGAAACAAGGAAACCTTTGGCTGCTGCTGGCAGATGTGAGCTGTTGCCACCTTTCAGTTGTCTCAAACCCTGTAATGAGACTGATGCTGCAACAAAAGCTCCAGGAACATCCAGCAGTGGCTCCATCCCGTCCGTGCACAGAGCCCCAGCGCACAAACCCAGGAGGAAATCCAGCTCCCTGCAGTCAGGGGGACACGGAGGAAGGGCGCACAGGGATTTGGCTTTCCTGGCTGGATCCTCTCACCCCGGGATATTCCCGAGCCTTTCGTGCTGGGGGATCACACGGAGGAGGAAATGGCAATGCAGGAATCACTCTCTTCTGCTGCCCTGGAGTTAGCTGCTCCTCTGGTCCTGCAGCCATGCCTGAGAGATTCTTCCCCTTTCCCAGAAAGGGTTTGGATGGAGCACAGACAGACCCCAAAATCCCAGATTTCCCAGCTCTAAGGCAGAGGAAAGGAACAGCCCCAAACAAGACCAAACACAACCTCTTGTCCCTGCCATGAGCAAGGATTAAAGCCCAGCAGGGAGAGCATTTCCTGGGCACCTCTGTTCCCCTCAAGGCACTGAAATCTCCTTGTGCACTCCCCAGATGAGAGAAACATCTCTGGCAGATCAGAGAGAGTCTCTTGAAAGGGAGATGGGGTTTGAAAACCTTTCTGCTTTGAGGGATTCATTAAAGGAGGAAAGGAGCAGGAAAAACACAACACAGGGAGAGGAACAGAAGCATCTGATGGGGATTCAAAGCTCCTCGGGGCTGAGCAAAGCCAGAGAAGGGATCCAGGCTGCAGGGTCACATCCAGCTGGACACAGAAAAACTGGGAAATGGGATTTGGGGGAGGAAAGGCGCTCCCTAAGGGTGGCAGTGGGGCTAAAGGGGTCTGATCCTCATGGATGAGCCTTTGTGGGGATCACTGTGCTCTGGGCACCCTAAAACAGGGACAGGTGAGACGTCAGCAACTCCCTGCTGGGAACATCCAGAGGCCCTTGAGGGATGCCCAGTTTACCCCAGGATATCCAAACCACAGAACCTCCCATGATAACCTGTGACCCTGCAGAGGTTACAGACCCCGAACTTCCCTGAATTCCTCTTGAACAGCAAAAGCTGATTCTGCTGGCACAAGTTCCAGTCACAATCTGAAGCTTTCCATCGTGCTTTCTGGTTATATCCAGAACTCCCTTCCCAGCCTGGTGGCTGAAATGCTGAACTTTTCTTTTCAGACCCTGTGAATTCCAGAATAAAATCCCACAGGAAGGGCCCTGGTGACCAGGGCTCGTTCCAGCTGCTGCACTGGACACCCAGCAGAGATCACACACAGACAAGGATGAGACTCGGTTTCCTCAAGACCTTGAGCTTTGTTTTCATCCTTAATTAGAACAGGGCCTGAAAGATGCCAATTCCTCAAATACAAACACTCAGAAAAAAAAAAAGTCATTTTGAGGTTAGGAAAAGACAAATTGGAACTTGCCATTTCAGTAAAATGAGTGCATTAATAAGGAAAAACACAAAACCCCACAGCATGTTGTTATAAAAAAACCTTCTGAAAATATCAAAACAGAAAACTGCTCCTGACTCAATTTTCCTACTCATTTTCTTTCAAAATGAAATCCACTTGATTGCACTGTTTCGGAGGGGTTTCAGGCTTTTTAAAAGAAAGAGATATTCAAATTTCATATCATTCTGCCGGTTCTCCCTGAAGAACTGTTGACCACCAGATTATCCCACAATCAGCTGGAGACAAAAGCATTCCTTTTATTTCTTGGCTCACACTGCTGAGAACGAAATTATTCCCCAAAAGTCACAAGGTTGTTGTGGCCAAACCCAAGGAGCAAAGTTGACTTTTGCTGTTTTCAAGATCAAGGAGGGATTTTGTTTGAAATTTAAAAGCCTCTCTCCAGTTTGTCGCACTGCTGAACCTTTGATCTTGGCAAACAGCGGGATGAGCCCTTGGAACAAGTGTTGCCTGGGAGGAAGATCTGAATTGCTTTACTATCTCAAATCATTTTCTTTCTGTGGCCATTTCAGACCGTGTGTGGTCACATATCCGCGTGGGATATTAATTCCATTCACCCACTTTTTAATCTCCCCTATTAAGCAGAAATCATCATCCACAGCTGGCAGGGAATTCTCAGGGATCATAGGAAGAGGAAGTGTGTTATTCCAGTTGTCACTGCCCTGACTGATGGACAAAAATCTGCAAAGTTTGACCCAGAGGTGTCCAAGGCCAGCAGTGAACAAATCCTGTCCCTAGCCTGTGTCCTGCAGAATCCTGGAATTATTGAGATGGGAAAATCCCTCCCACCCCATGGAGTCCCGGCTGTGCCTGATCCCTGCACCCAGCCCAGAGCTCTGAGTGCCACCTCCAGGAATTCCTGGGACACCTCCAGGGATGGGCACTCCAAACCTCCCTGGCCACTTCCAAGCCCTGAGCTCCCTTTGCATGGGGAAATTCCTGCTGCTGTCCACCCTGAGCCTCCCCTGGCCCAGCCTGAGGCCGTTCCCTCTGCTCCTGTCCCTGCTTCCCTGGGAGCACAGCCCGACCCCCCCGGCTGTCCCCTCCTGTCAGGGACTTGTGCAGAGACACAAGGTTCCCTCTGAGCCTCCTTTTCTCCAGGCTCAGCCCTTTCCCAGCTCCCTCTGGAATTCATCCAGCCCATTCCCAGCTCCCTCAGCCTCTCCTGGGGCTCCAGCCCCTTCCCAGCTCCATTCCCTCCTCCAGACACGCTCCAGCCCCTCAGTTTCCCGTGTCATGAGGAGCCCAGACCTGGATTCAGGATTTGAGGTGTGGCCTCAGCAGTTCCCAGCACTGAGGGACAATCCCTGCCTGGGTCCTGCTGCCACCTACTCCTGATCCAGCCCCGGTGCCTTTGGCCTTCTGTGCACACCTGGCCCAGGTTCACAGCCCAGCCCTTGCTGCCCCTACACAATTAACAAAAGAACCTCTCCCTCCCTGGGAAGGGATCCCATTCTGCTCAGCTCAGCTGCACAGCCACGTCCCCAACTCCAGCCCCAGCCTCTCCTCCTCACATCCTTTATAAAAACACTTCTAAAAAACCTGCAGTTGCTCAGGAAGCTCCAATTCTCATAGCACTGCCTCCTCCAGCCTTCCTGAGAGCCCCACAAATTTGTCAGGCAATCATTTCATTTAAAATCTCCACCAGGCTGTATCACTCCTCTTTTATTTTCTGCTGTAAATAACAACAATAAGCCGGGAGCACAATGACCCAACATTTGGGAACAGCTGATGAAATGTAGCAGGGAAAATGGCTCGAGCAGAACCTTTAATTCAACATTTCCCTCCTGTACCGAACAACAACAACAACAAACCCAAACAAACCAACCGCACCAAAACAACAACAACAACAACAACCAAAAAAAAAAAAAAAAAAAATCAGGATTAATTTAACAGAGCAGCTGTGGCTGCCCCTGGATCCCTGGCAGTGCCCAAGGCCAGGTTGGACACTGGGCTTGGAGCAGCCTGGGACAGTGGGAGGTGTCCCTGCCATGGCTGGGGTGGGATTTAAGGTTCCTTCCAACCCAAACCATTCCAGGATTCTGTGACCTCGGGCTGATAACTCAGGGGAGGGGGAGGCACCTGGAGGGGAAAGAGGCACAACTTTAGGTGCAGGTAAGTGCCAGCACCGCAGCTGGGGGACTCCAGCAGCTGGGGGGACTCTGCTGCAGCAGGAAGTTCTGTGTGAGCCCCCTGGCTCTGCCCAGGAGCTCGGATTTTCCTGAGCTGAGAGAGAGAAACAGGGAAGGCGGAAAAGCTGACAACCCAGGGCCAGACTCTGCTTCTGGTGGTGGTTTTACACCTCCAGGCAGCAGAAAAGCTGATTTTCATGGCAGAGGGGACTTTCTGTGCCCACAGCAGATGTTGTGCCCGGGTCCAGCAGCAGCTGGGCAGCGCAGGACACTCAGAACACGCGGCTGCAGCCGGAGAGAACCGGGATTGAAATGAGAAGCACAGGAGCAGCCTGCAGCCTTCCCCACAGCCTGGGAGATGCTAAAATCAGTATTTCCGAGCACCCTCCTTGCAGACCAAGCTTTTTCTTTCCAGCTTAACACTGTGAATATTTACTGGCTGCTCTGGCAGGTTCGAGTGTCCCGTGGGAATCCCTTCTGTGATCAAGGCAGCCAAATCAAACCCGTTTGTACTGCACAGGGAGAAAAAGCCTGCAGAGGCACAGCCAAGCCATTTGCATTTCCTTTGGCTTCTCTCGGAGATTGACAGCCCAAACTAGGCCAGGGATGCTTCCAGCAGCCCAGGGTGCTCCCAGGGGAAAGATCCTGGAGGAGCAGGATCCACCTGGTGATGTTGCTGGAGGTCTCACCTGGTGCTGCCCCCATTTCCAGAGAGTGGCATCAGTGTCAGAGGGTACAAATGAGCCGAGGCACAGAGTTCTCATTTATCACAGCATGAAAAGGGTCCTGCTTTATTCCTCTTCACAGCTCAGCCATCCTGACTCCAACCATTCACCGACTCTGCCTGCAGCAGCTCCTGCTGGAGGTCCCCATTGCAGGCTCTGACTGCTGGTGATTTCCTGCTGAACTCTGACTGCAGGGATTGGTGTGCAGTGTGACTGCAGGCTTTTACCCAGCCAGACTGTGAATTCAGGGATTGGTGTGCAGATTGTGACTGCAGGGATCAGTGTGCAATTCTGACTGCAGGCTTTTACCCAGCTAGACTGTGACTGCAGGGATTGGTGTGCAGTGTGTGACTGCAGGGATCAGTGTGCAGTGTGACTGCAGGGATTGGTGTGCAGTGTGTGACTGCAGGGATCGGTGTGCAGTGTGTGACTGCAGGGATTGGTGTGCAGTGTGTGACTGCAGGGATCGGTGTGCAGTGTGTGACTGCAGGGATCGGTGTGCAGTGTGTGACTGCAGGGATCGGTGTGCAGTGTGACTGCAGGGATCGGTGTGCAGTGTGACTGCAGGGATCGGTGTGCAGTGTGTGACTGCAGGGATCGGTGTGCAGTGTGTGACTGCAGGGATTGGTGTGCAGTGTGACTGCAGGGATCGGTGTGCAGTGTGTGACTGCAGGGATCGGTGTGCAGTGTGTGACTGCAGGGATCGGTGTGCAGTGTGACTGCAGGGATCGGTGTGCAGTGTGACTGCAGGGATCGGTGTGCAGTGTGTGACTGCAGGGATCGGTGTGCAGTGTGTGACTGCAGGGATTGGTGTGCAGTGTGTGACTGCAGGGATTGGTGTGCAGTGTGACTGCAGGGATTGGTGTGCAGTGTGTGACTGCAGGGATTGGTGTGCAGTGTGTGACTGCAGGGATTGGTGTGCAGTGTGAGTGCAGGGATTGGTGTGCAGTGTGACTGCAGGGATCGGTGTGCAGTGTGACTGCAGGGATCGGTGTGCAGTGTGTGACTGCAGGGATCGGTGTGCAGTGTGTGACTGCAGGGATCGGTGTGCAGTGTGTGACTGCAGGGATCGGTGTGCAGTGTGACTGCAGGGATTGGTGTGCAGTGTGACTGCAGGGATTGGTGTGCAGTGTGTGACTGCAGGGATCGGTGTGCAGTGTGAGTGCAGGGATTGGTGTGCAGTGTGACTGCAGGGATCGGTGTGCAGTGTGACTGCAGGGATTGGTGTGCAGTGTGTGACTGCAGGGATCGGTGTGCAGTGTGACCGCAGGGATCGGTGTGCAGTGTGTGACTGCAGGGATTGGTGTGCAGTGTGTGACTGCAGGGATCGGTGTGCAGTGTGTGACTGCAGGGATTGGTGTGCAGTGTGTGACTGCAGGGATCGGTGTGCAGTGTGACCGCAGGGATCGGTGTGCAGTGTGACCGCAGGGATTGGTGTGCAGTGTGACTGCAGGGATCGGTGTGCAGTGTGACCGCAGGGATCGGTGTGCAGTGTGACTGCAGGGATTGGTGTGCAGTGTGACCGCAGGGATTGGTGTGCAGTGTGACTGCAGGGATCGGTGTGCAGTGTGACTGCAGGGATTGGTGTGCAGTGTGACTGCAGGGATTGGTGTGCAGTGTGACTGCAGGGATCGGTGTGCAGTGTGACTGCAGGGATTGGTGTGCAGTGTGACTGCAGGGATTGGTGTGCAGTGTGACTGCAGGGATTGGTGTGCAGTGTGTGAGTGCAGGGATCGGTGTGCAGTGTGACTGCAGGGATCGGTGTGCAGTGTGTGACTGCAGGGATTGGTGTGCAGTGTGACTGCAGGGATTGGTGTGCAGTGTGACTGCAGGGATCGGTGTGCAGTGTGACTGCAGGGATTGGTGTGCAGTGTGACTGCAGGGATTGGTGTGCAGTGTGTGAGTGCAGGGATCGGTGTGCAGTGTGACTGCAGGGATCGGTGTGCAGTGTGTGACTGCAGGGATTGGTGTGCAGTGTGACTGCAGGGATCGGTGTGCAGTGTGACTGCAGGGATCGGTGTGCAGTGTGTGACTGCAGGGATTGGTGTGCAGAGTGTGACTGCAGGGATTGGTGTGCAGTGTGACCGCAGGTTCCAGCACCAGGGTGTAACTGCACACCCACGCTGACCTCACAGCTGGGATTCTCTCTCCCCAGATTCATTCCCTCCCATGATCCCCTCAGTAGCTAACCCGGCCCCTTTTATCACGCTTATCTTTACTGGATACAGCTGGGACCCATCAGGGTGAGGCTGTATTGGGTAATTAATGCAGCTGTTAATTATCAGGGGCGAGGTCACCTGTATTCCCTTCTCCTACAGCACAGCAGTTCAGGACGGATGAGCAGCCCCGGAGCAGGCAGAGGGTGCTGCAGGCAGAAATCCCGAGCCTGGTACAAAGCAGTTCTGTTAAATCCAACCTCTGCAGCTCCTGGGGGTTTGAGGTGGCTGTGTGGTATGAAAATGGCCGGGAGTGCAGCAGGGGCTGTGGCTGGGAACAGAAATATCCCGCCTGAGCAGGAGCAGCTCCTGGCAGCTGTCCTGGGAATCGTGGCACTGTCAGAGGTGCAGCCATCAGGGGAGACGATGCACTGGGAATGGAGAGAGAGCTTGGTTCAGGTGTTTACAGAATCCCAGGAGTATTTCATTTGGAAAATCCCTCCCAGCCCATGGAGTTCCAGCTGTGCCTGAGTCCCACCCTGTCCCAGCCCAGAGCTCTGAGTGCCACCTCCAGGAATTCCTGGGACACCTCCAGGGATGCGCACTCCAAACCTCCCTGGCCACTTCCAAGCCCCGAGCTCCCTTTCCATGGGGAAATTCCTGTTGCTGTCCACCCTGAGCCTCCCCTGTCCTATTCCCTGCCATCCACAGCCCTCCTCCCTTAGAGGAAGCCCCAGAGTCCAAGTATAAAGCCAGCGCTGCAGGTCAGACATGACAGATCAAGGAATCCTGGAATGGTTTGGCCAGGAAAGAATTACATCTCATCATTCCTACCCCCTGCTATGGCCAGGGACATTTTCCACTATCCCAGAGCGCTCCACACCCCATCCAACCTGGCCTGGAACATTCCAGGGGATCCAGGGGCAGCCACAGCTTCTCTGAGAGACCCAGAAGAGCTTTGAGAGAAGCTGAGAGCAACAAAGAAGTTTCACACACAAATCAAATTTCCTGAGGAGTGAGCTCCACCAGCTTGAGTGAGGGCAGCCGGTGGGAAACGCTGCACCTTCGGGAAGCAGCAGGAGCGTGTTCAAATGGACTCATTGCCATCAACAACACGGGGGGAATTATCTCTCTTAAGGTAGCAGCACATGCAGAGCTGTCCCCAATTGTAAAGGCTGAAATATAGCAGCAATCTACAGGCATAAGGTGAGATTTCCATCTTTATATGACATGAAAAATGCGCCAGACACAGGTTTGCCCATAAACAAAATTGCTTTTTTTTCAGCTCCGCCTTTAATGTGAAGTATCAATCTTTTGGTGGCTTTTATTACGGAGAATTTAGCTTTTGTTTTTGACAGATGGCTCGCACTCCGTCCAGAGTACAACTGTATATCATCTCCCTTATAGACGCATCTGAATTGCAGAACATATATTTTAAAAAGGCAGTAATAAATGGCAAAATACCACCTGGCAAAGCGAGGGCAGTCAGAGAGAGCTCACTTGGCCTGTGGATTCAAAAGTGAAGAGCTTTGTCAGCTCCGAGCTTCTCGCCACAGGTTCGTGTTCACATTACAACATCCACTCTTTTGGCATCCAGCTGCTGCCCCACTGCAGCACACCCAGAGCGAACAGGAATGTTATTTAAGGCCAGGTTGCAGGGGCTGGTGGGAGCAAACCACACAAATTTCAATGATCACAGGTTTTCTTCACGTTTTGTCAGGTTTACTGAAATTTCCCCAATAACTGATCCAAACCTGGGAGCCCCACCTGCCCCGCCCTTCCCAATCCTCTCCATAATTTCACTTTAAATGAGTTTGAAACAATTTTCTAACAGACCTATTAAATCTATTTAATATTCAAAACCATAAAGAGGCTATTTCATTAAAGAATAGCTGTTAATCACGTTTTCTATCCTAATTAATTTACCTGCCCCTTCAGTTCTGGTTCCCTTTCGTGCCACCTACTCCGAAGTCCAGATGTTCAGCTTCACATCTGCCTGGGTCTTGCCTTCCTCCCAGTCCCTGCAGGTGATGTGGTTCCTGCTCACTCTTTAGATGGGAAATTGGGAATTCCTGGCTGGGCTGGAATTCCCAGAGCAGCCGATCCCTGGCAGTGCCCAAGGCCAGATTGGACACTGGGGCAGTGGGAGGTGTCCCTGCCATGGCACAGGCTGGCACTGGGTGGGATTTCAGGTCCCTTTAACCCAAATCATTCCATGATTCCCTGATTTAAGGAGCACTTTTCCAGGAGCTGTTTGACTCCAAGCACCAGGGAGTAGGCAGCGGGAAGGGGAGGGAGGGGGGTGCTTGGGACACCTCGGAGCTGTGCAATAAATCATTGTCTGGAGCTTTATCGCTCTGAAAACAGGCAAAATAAAGGACACAGATTTGTGCAGCCCCGTCGGGAAGATCATTGACTGGGGAGGACTGTGGCCCTGGTTTTTCTGAGTTTTTAAAGCCTTTTGATTGTTCATAAGATGGAGTCAGACGTTTTAGCTACTGTACAATATTAGGAGCAGTTTCTGCCTTTTCTCACACATGTAACATAAACAAATCCTTTGTTTTTCATTCCCTGTCCTTTGTTTGCACATTTCTCACCTGAAAACAATTGTAACTGACAGTTGGTCTGGCCATTGGGCTGGGAGGTGAAAACTCCAGAAGCCAATCCACAGCCAGACCCACAAATGTATAAAAAGTAAGAAATAAACAGGCAGAGGGGCTCTCGGCCTTGGCTCAGCCTTGGGCTCTCTGGGAGGAACAACTCTGCCCTGCAAATCTCTCATCTCCGTGTGATTGCTTTGCGTGTCCCGATCACAGAGGACGGGCAGGAATCAGGGATGCAGCTGCCAGATCTGCTCTCTGGTGCTCGTTCAGTGGCACAGCCCCAGCCCTGCTCCTGCTCTGCGGCGCTCCAGAGCCCCGTTCCACCCCGCTGCTGCACCCACCCGCAATCAGCGCTCATTATCAGCTCCCAGCCGCCTCTGTAATCAGTCACCCAATTTGCAATTTCCCAGGTAGCTGCACAAAAATATTAACTACAGTTAAGGCTCTATTTGAAATAACAAAACCGACCGCTTTTTTTTTTTTTTTTTTTGAGAAAAAAACCACCTTGGTATTTAAAACCTTTGCATTCCTCACACAACCCGAGGCAGTTGTGTGGCAAAAGCGAGTGTTTAGAACATAAATGGCTGTGATGAATCCATCAGGAATGATTCATTCCCTTTGCTATTCGGAGCAGAGTTTTGGGGCCCTGAATTAAAATCAAATAACACCCATTTCATCCATCCCTGCTTGGCTTTTGGTTCCAGTCGTGTGTGCAGGTCACTTTTATATTTTTAATTTGCCTGCTCTGTGTCGATGACCAGGGCACAATCTTGGACATCCAGGCTTGGCTTCCTGAATTCCAGGAGTGATTCCCACACCAGACAGCAGCTGCTACAGGAGGTTTTCCCTGGATGGACCAGGCAGGGAAGTGCTGGAGTGTGCCCAGGAAGGGGGGATGAGGGAAGGAACCACATCCAGAGCTCCAGGAGAGCTTGGACACTGCTGGAGGGATGCCCAGGGTGGGATTGTTGGGATGTCTGTGCAGGGGCAGGAGCTGGGATGCCTTGGGATCCCTTCCAGCTCAGGACATTCCATGATTCCATGATCTCCGCCTGCCATGATGATACAGGAGTCTCCACAATTTACAATTTGCAAAGAAGATGGAAGAAGTCCAAGTGGGGGAAAAAAAAAAAAAAAAAAAAAAAAAAAAAAAAAAAAAAAAAAAAAAAAAAAAAGAAAGTTGATTCATGAGCAAGACTTGAGAAATTCCCTCTCCAAGCGAGTCCCAAGTTGGTGTGGAATGGCAGGAAAAAGGGGAATGGCCTGAAGCTGAAGGAGGGCAGGGATGGATGGGATATTGGGAAGGAATTCCTGCCTGGGAGGGTGGAGAGAGGCTGGGTTGGAATTGCCAGAGCAGCTGTGGCTGCCCCCTGGATCCCTGGCAGTGCCCAAGGCCAGGTTGGACACTGGGCTTGGAGCAGCCTGGGACAGTGGGAGGTGTCCCTGCCATGGCAGGGGTGGGATGAGAGGATATTTAAGGTCCCATCCAGCCCAAATTATCCTGTTAGTCCTGCAAGAGCCCCCATGGAGCCAGCACCCCAGTCCAACCCATGGGATTTGCTCCACCTCCTCAGGGTGTGGGGATTAAATCAGAGGCTGAGCCCCTGATGGCCCAGCTTTACCCAGGCCCTGCTGGAATAACACATACCACTGCCTCCTGCCACTGCTTCCTTCACATCATCCTTCAGGCACAATTTTTAAGCGTTTTCTCGATTTCTGAGAATAAAGGAATAATCTTTGGTTAAAAAAAAATTCGATAAAAAATTCACCCCAAAAGCACGAGGGGAAGCCTGCGGGGCAGTGGGTGGTTATGGATACACAACACATCCCCCAGCCCTGGTGGGATCCCTCTCCAGATCCATCAGAATAGCGGGAATGACTTCAGCAGCTTTTCTCTCACTGGCATTGTTAGCACAAAGCCCTTTGAGCTGGAATGAAGTCCGGAAGAACCCCCTCAGTGCTGCGGCTTTGTGGCACAGGCTGAGTGTGCACGCAGGGCTGTTTATTCTCCTCTACAGCTGATATAATTCTCTAACCTGTTTAATTCATGCAGGGCTGCCAGGGATTGACTGCAGTTATCCCATTCCCTGGGTTCATCATCCCGTGGTTGCTCTCTCCTTGCCCCGTGGCACACCCAGGGTGTCTAAAACCTGAATATTCCAACAAAAGTGATCCTGCTGCCAATCCTGACCCTCTGCCATCCCTCCCCTGTCACCGAGACACACAAAGCAGTCACACGCAGACAAGAGGTTTCACAGAGCAGAGGTTCCTCTGATCCAGCTCAAGACTGAGACAGCAGAGAGAGAGCCTCTTTCGTTTATTTTTACTTTTTATACATTTGTGGGTCTAGCAGAAGATTGGCTTTTTGGGGTTTCCACCCCTCAGCCTCAGTGGCCAGACCAATTGTCAGTTACAATTGTTTTCAGGTTAGAAATATGCAAACAAAGGACAGAGGATGAAAAACAAAGGATTTGTTTATGTTACATCTGTGGGAAAAGGTAGAAAACTGCTCTAATATTGTACAGTAACTAAAAGATCTGACTCCATTTATGAAATTCAAAAGGCCTTAAAAACTCAGAAAAACCAGGGTAACACTCCCCCTCCTTGGCCTTGGCACCCAGCCGGAAATTAAGGACTTGAGAGTTCAGCACCTGCAGCACAGCTCTGTGAAACCGTGGAGAAGTGATTAATTCCACACTGGGAATCAGAATGGTGGGATGGTTTGGGTTAAAGGGACCTGAAATCCCACCCAGTGCCACCCCTGCCATGGCAGGGACACCTCCCACTGTCCCAGGCTGCTCCAGCCCAGTGTCCAACCTGGCCTTGGGCACTGCCAGGGATCCAGGGGCAGCCACAGCTGCTCTGGGAATTCCAGCCCAGCCAGGAATTCCTTCCCCACATCCAATCCAAAGAGCAGTCAGCGTTCCCAGCAGTTGGGATTCCCTCCATCTCTCACGCCAGCACCTCCTCTCCCAGTGCAAACCAGTCCAGGAGCAGCAGAACCGAGCAGTCTCCACTGAACTCTCCAGATTTGTTCAGGCCAAGAGGGAAAATCTGAGCCTACACCAGGATGGAGCTGAAAATCAGGAAGGGAGAGCTCTGGGAAAGCCAGGTTTCCCCAAAAACACCCCGTTTGCCTACCTGGAATTTACTGCTCTCCCAGGTGAAGGCAGCCCACACCAACCCTGATCCGAGTCCTTTCGGGTGGAGATCAACTTAGTGTCACAATAAATTTAAGGAAAATGCTTCCTCTGGCTCTCATTTCCCGGCTGCCAGGGAGAGGGGATTGAATTTCACGCCCACAGAGTGGACACGAGCAAAGGCTTGAGCAGGGAGAGGGGATCGTTTCTGGATTCAGATTTAAATCATGTTCCGTGATCCTGGGCTTAATGAGGGGAAAGGCCGACATGCATAATGCAGAAGGAAGGTCTAAATTATTGCTGTCTTCGAGGGAATATTATAGAATTAAAAAATCCATGTTCAATGATTATTAGAACAGGGTTAATTAAACAGCCCGGTGCCCCAAATCTCTCTGCAGCAGCCAGCCCTGACCACTCACCCAGATTTCCACTTCCAGACAGGAAATAACACTTTTCCATGGATAATTTTACCCAAAGCTTTGCTGGAGTTGCAGCAGCTCCTTCCTCTCTGTTTTTACTTACATCACCCACCTTTGTCTTCCCGGATGAAGGAGGTGCGTCTGATCCGTCTCAAACATTTAAACTCGAGGTTTCTGTGTTTGTGCCAAAGCTCCCCAGCCTCCAACCAACATCAAACAGGAGCTGGGAGGTTTTTCCAAGGGCAGGAGGGGACGGCTCAGAGAGGACAAATTGGGATAAATCACATTATCCATCATCCCAACCCCGTGAAAGAAAGCGTTGGGTGCTTTCTCCCCTCCACGAGGAATCGGGAGCTGAGGTGTCAGCCTCAGGCTTCACCTCCTCCTGAGGAAATCAGTTACATTTAATGTCAAATGGAAAATTTGATCAGTAAACAGCAGTGCCCGAGCTGTGCTGCGGTGACACGTGGCAAGCAGAGAGACAGTGGGACCAGGAGCCTCTGCAGAGAGACGAGGTGTCAAACCCTTCATTTAATTGGGAGAGGGGAAAAGCAAAGGCTGCAGTGCTCTGTCACAGCTCTCCTGGTTATGAGGAGTGAAACTGGGAGAAGCACCAGCACGAAGGCGGCTGGAGAGGGTTTGTCCCAGCACTGGGGGTGTTTGTCCTGCTCCAGCTGGAGATGCCAAACCCCGAGGTGCCATCAGCTGGGTGCTGATCAGACTGAGGGGAGATGCTGCAGACAGCCCCCAGCCCGAGGTGTCACTGCCCCAGGCAAGACCTGCCTCGAGATCACCATCCCCTTCAGGTTTATTCTCCCAAACACACGGATTTTTCCTCATTTGTTTTTTTTTTTTTCTTATTGACCACCCTTATTGACCACAGGGCGATGAGGCACAAGCTCATCTCGGGTGTGTCACTCCTCGTGGAGTAAAGCTGGCATGTGGCTTCAATTCCGAGTGCTCAGTGATGGCTCACGGTCAGGAATGCAGCTCCGGGAGGGAGCCGAAGAGCAGCATGATGGGATCTGAGAAATACAGACACAGCTTCCAGGGCAAATGCAGCCCCTGGGTTTAGCAGAGGCACTTTGGTTCAGCTTTGGGAAGGAGGAGTGGAATTCAACGCCAGCTCAGGGCTCAGACTCCTCAGGGAAGATGTTCCCATCCTGGAAAACCAGAAAAATTCCTTCCTGAAACTCCCTCCCTCTACCAAGAAAGGGAATACAGGATTTTAAACTGAAGGTTTTATGTATTTCCAGGGATGAGGCAGCCACAGCTTCTCTGGGCAAGCTCTGCCAGGGCCTCAGAGCCCAGAATTCCCTCCATTGAAGGAATTCTTTTCAAAGACTTGCAAATATTTTACACACACCACTGCCCTTTCCCCTTCCACACTCCACAGCTCCAAGTGGTGTTTGATTTTTTCAATAATACGACTTAATACCCGAGCTCAATGGTTTGGTTTTTTTTTTTTTTCCAAATCATGTAATCCCCTCAGCTTAGCTAATTTAATTAAAAAAAAAAAAAAAAAAAGAGAGAGAGAAGAATGCAAATGTCTGTGCTGCAATAGGTTACAGACTGCAGTGACTCCGTGTGGAGATGGTGTTACCTCGGAAGGAGCAGGGAATTCTCTGTGCCACTGACTGGGAATCTCCCCCCTCCTGCCAGGCCTGCTCCCCCTTCCTCTGAGGGAAAACTCAGAGCAGCTGAAAAATTCCTGCACCTGAAACATCCAAACAGCAGCTGGGAGCTTGGGGGTCTGCGAGTGGGGAAAACCACACAGATTCATGGAAAAGACAGAGATTTATGAGGAAAGACACAGATTTTTTTGGGAAAAGCCAGAAATTCCTGGCCTCACACACCCCAGCAAAGCTCCCTGAGGTCAGCTCAAAGTTGGTCAGGTACAATTCCATGAGGTGCCACTGCCCCTCCCAGCTGCACCCTATTTTTCACTAAAAACCCCAGGGCCTTTTCCTCAGGAATATGGGAAAGACAAGGGAACATGAGGGAAAGGGATATGCCATTGCTCGGGGATGGAATCTGCTGCTGGAGACTGTGGCTCCTCAGATTTGGGGTGATGCCCAAAGTTCCACCTTCCGTGTGTTCCATGTTCTGCGCTGCCCAGGTGCAGCTCTGAGCTCACACTCAGGGTCACTCAGCTCTCTGCACACCCCACCCACACAAAACAAATCCTGTTCCTGCTGCACACCAAGGACAGCTGGGACAAGTGTTCAGCCCCAAAGCACAAACAGCGGTGGCTGGAGGGAGGAACAAGGAGGATGGGACTGGAGAACCTGGAGCTGGAATTGGACAATTCAACCCCAATGTGCAAATGGACCAGAACTGATCAAAGTGTGAGACCTGGTGACCGTTTGTCCATTTTGTGTCCATTCTGTGTCCATTTTGTGCCCATTTTGTGTCCATTCTGTGTCCATTTTGTGCCCATTTTGTGACCATTTTGTGCCCATTTTGGTTCCACCTTGGGTGTGTCCCTGTCCAGGCTCTTGTCCTGCCCAGGGTGGATCCTTAAAGGCCTTTCAATAAATCTCTGCTTTATTCTCCAGCTCTGTCCAGTCTCTGTCCCGTCCAGTTCTCTGTTCTGGGGACAGCAGAAGACATTCCCAAGAGCCCAGGTGGGCTGGGGACACGAGGAGACATTCCCAGGAGCCTGAGCACCCCCTGCCAAGGTGGGGCAACAGCCAGGTCCAGAACCTGGGGCAGAGGAAGACAAGACAGGATAAAACCTGGCTTAGGCTCAGCCTGAAGACAGCACCAAGCTGTGACTTAGGGTGAAGTTTAAACAGAGCTCAGCTGGTGGGCAGAGCCCAGTGCCTGGGGGTGGGAGACACCCCCAGAACCCACAGGGGTGTGACAGCCACCACAATGGGTGGCACTGGAGGACAGGGGAATTCTCCAGGGTGTCCCCCAGCCCAAAGCTTCCCACATCTCAGTGGATTGTGCAGGGTCAGGGGGCTGTGGCAGGAGGAGCTTCCCACCGATAATTCCTGGCTGGGTGTTGGAGTCCAGGGCATTCCTTTGGCTGCCCTGGAGGGTCAGGGACATGGACAGGGGGGTCTGGGACCCTGGCCCAGAGCCAGAGGGACACTGGATTTGATCCCAGTCCATGGGAAAGGCTTCCTGCACTGCGGGAAAGATTGCAGACCACAGGAGTGTGAAAGAGAGGAGTTTAGCTTATCACAGGGTGAGAAAACAGTAAATTTGGGTTTTTAGTATGGAAGTAAATGGGAGCAAGATGGAGGATTTGGGGCGTTGTCTCCTGCTTCTTCTCTCTTCTTCCCTCACTCCATTTCAGCAGTGACGGTGGCACAAAGTAGTTTAAGGAGATTGGGTCAAAGCAGGGATGACCTGTTCAGTATAAGTGATAGATATTGGCAAGTAATGATAAATAAAGAATACGTAGCAATTAGTATAAAAGATAGCGACAGCCCAGTGAAAGGAGGAGTCGAGGAGTCACCAGATGCCCGAGCAGCTGCACAGACCTTTGTTGGGCACTGAGAAAATTGTAAGATAAGAAACAATAAACAAAGCGCGCAACCTTGAAAAATCAGAACCTGAAGACTCCATCTCTTTTTGTGTTTGGCTCAGAGCTTTGCAGAGGGCAAAAAGACTCTAAAACCACCTGAATGTCAGAGAAAAAACCCGAGAGCTGGGAGGGTGAAGAGGGGCTGGGACAGAATTGCCAGAGCAGCTGTAGCTGTCCCTGGATCCCTGGCAGTGCCCAAGGCCAGGTTGGACATTGGGACAGTGGGAGGTGTCCCTGCCATGGCTGGGGTGGCCCTGGGTGGGTTTTAAAGCCCCTTCCCACCCAAACCATTCCATGATTCCATGGTTTTGTGAAGGAGGCTTCTCCCCAGCTCCTCCCCACAGCCCCACTCCATTGCTGGTGAGTCCGTGGGGCTTTCCCCGGTTCCATCTGTGGGAGGGCATCCCCATCCTGGGCATCCCTGTGGAAAAATCTTTTTCTCTCATTCCATCCACATCTGAAGGACACAAGGCCTGCATTCCCAGCCATGTGTCACGGCTGACTGTGGGCACTGGAAATTTTGCAGCTCAGCTCTCTAGAATAAAAGCAAGTTTCTGAAATAGGAGCTTTCATTAAGAGAAGATTTTAATTTGTCTTCATTAATGATGTGTGTGCTTACTTAGTGACCTACATTTTGATTACTGAAGGGAATAATTTTTTTTTTTTTTTTTTTTTTTTCCTCCTAGCTGGAAGGTGCAAAGTTATTTTTATTTTCCTCTTTAATCCTGGAAGTGGGTTAGGCTTTAGTTGGATGCAGAGACTCAGACGTACCAAGCTCATGATCCAAGGGGGTCACAGCTTTGGAAATTTCAGCATTTGCATCCACGTACTTTTTGTCTGCATGAGGCAGATAATTCCTGACAGAGGGAGCGGAAAGCATGGCCAGGCTGTGTGTGCTCCAAAATATACCCCACCTCTCCAGAATTCCCAAACTCCCACCCATCCCTGCCCTCTGGCACTGTCCTGTCCCTCCATCCCTTGTCCCCAGTCCCTCTGCAGCTCTCCTGGAGCCCTCCAGGCCCTGCCAGGGGCTCTGAGCCCACCGCACTTCCACACCCTTAATCCACAAAAAGGGAAGGAGAGCCCCACGCTGGCTCCCTGCTGCCATCCAGAATCCCTTCTCCCTGATTTCCCTTCACGGGTTTGAAACCCTGTGCTGCCAATCTTAATTAAATTCTCATTTTTCAATATTCAAGTGTGTTGCCAGAACATTTTTGGCTGTGTCCTTCCACGGAAGCACCGAGGAGCCTTTTAAGCGTTTAGGACATTTTTTTCCATTTTCATTCTTAAAAGGTACATTTTGTCCTTCATTCTTTCAGATTTAGGCTCCAGGCACTCCAGCAATTTTTGGTTTTGTTCTCCCCCTCACTGATGCTGTTTAAAAAAAAAAAAATCATTCCAAAGATTCTGGTTTCCACTCGACGCTTGTTTTTCTCAGCTGTCTCCTGGGCTGGCTCTACTCTTTATGCAAATTCCCCGCCATTATGAGATAAAATATCTAATTAGATTGATTGATACCGTGCTATCAGCAGAGGCCAGCCCTGCCTTGCAGTGCCCAGGAAATCCGTGTGCCAGGGAGCAGGGCTGTCCCCAGGGATGGAGGGAGCGCTGTTGTTTCCCGAGCCAGCCCGTGGTTCCTCCCCTGGGTCTCATTTCTGCAATCACGGCTTTCCCTGCCGTGGAAAACCTCCGCCTTCCCCAAACCACCTTCGATGCTGCCAAGGTGAGGAGGAGGAGGGTGCTCTGCCTGCCCCGGGAGCAAGGGATCTGCTGCCACAGCCCCAGATTTCCCTCTGTTATAAATACCTACTGTAAAGCCGTGTTTTCGCAAATATTAAAATGGATGCCAAATGTATAATGTTGGGAAAAGTTTGCTGTGCCGATATAGTTGGGGTTTTAAATTTATTTCTGCTACTGACAAAACTTAGAAACCGTAGCGTTGTCGCTAGAGGACACGAAAAGAATGATACATATTTAACCCCAGAGTGAAAAGAAGGGCGGTTTATTTACTTGACCTCGTTTATATAGATTCTGGACAATGAGGAGGGATTGGAGAATGAGGTCACCACCTCTCCACTCCACTGGCCAGGCTAGAAGTCCATCAACTGTCCCTCATCAGAGAGGAATGCGAAAAACAACTCTTGTTTATGTTACAAGCGTGAGAAACTCCACCACAGCAATGTGAACATCTCAGAAGGCTGACAGAATATAGCAACACAGCGTGATAAATATGTATACTTCTGAGGCTGTAGCATAACATTAAAATGGAAACTACCTGATGCAAAATGCTTTTTGGAGCTAACTCAGAGCGTGGCAGAGTTAATCAGGAAATTCCTCACCTTCCTGGATTATCCTGTCTGGATGAAGATGGCAGCGATGATGGACACCGGAGCCCCAGGGGAGGAATTTGTTGACCCTCTGCTATCAGGGAGTGTGGGGACAGGCAGGATGGAGCCACAAGGATTTTCTCTGCAGGATGGAATGGGGGCAGGCCAGGGGCTGAAACCAAGAAAAGAACATCTAAACTCAAAGGAATGTTTGAGTAATGCACGGGAGTCTATGAATGTGCAACGGGCTGGTGCGTTTGAAGAAGTGCTCCTGAGTTAGCTCCTGCTCTTGGCTGAACGCCAAGCGCCCGTCCAGTAATTTTTATTTTTTGCTTTTGTGTCTCCTAGTTGTCTTTTTATTAAACCTGTTAAATTTCACCAGAAAAGTGAACCTTGTTTTTCACACCTGGGTGTGGAAACCCTTGAACCTCTCAGGGAAACCCCCAGGGCTAGCGCCGAGTTTCCCCACTCTATTCCAATCGGCGTTCACTGGCTGCAACTCGCACAGTTCCCTTATTAATTAGAATTCTATCAGCACTGGCTAATGATCCTGCCCCAGGCTGATTGGGCCCGTGCTCAGTGTTTCTCCTGTTTGGGTTGAGGTTTCCTGGGTCAGAGTCACAGATCGCCCTGCTGGAGTTCCCTTTTCCCAGCCAGAGCTGATTTCGGCCCCTGAGTTGTCTCTATCAGTTTCATTCTCATCCTGGGAGCTCTGCCAGATGTCCTCGTGGCCCTTAAATCCTGCACTCCCTGTGCCCACTCCCAGCGGCTCATCCCCCTTCCCAGGCTTTGTGAACCTCCCCCGAGCCCGGATCATGGAAGCACGGCCAGCCCTGAGCCTTAACAAGGCAACTCCGCCCAGTAATTTGCTTTTCCAACACCTGGACATCACTTAGAGCTCCGTGGCTGCCCTAGTCCCATGGATTCAATCCCCCTCCTCCTTGATTAGACTGGAAAATACACAGAGATCAAACATTCAAGAACATCCTCCTTAAAAAAAATTATGTATCCCGTGGTCTGCACCATTCCCAACTGGCTGTTTGGAGGCAGTCAAGGTTCCTGTGGCCTCCTGCAGCCCCTCACTGGGAACTCCTGAGTGATACAGGCTGCATGAAGTTGTTATGATACACCACAAAGGTGCATGGAGCTCTGAGGGTGACCAGCAACCTCCCAGAAATGGCTCAAGAATAATTAGCCAGACGGCTGATTGGGGGTGTTTTGGAAAAGCAAAAAGGTTTTGATTAAAGAAGAAAATCTCAAAGTGCCCAGAACAGAAGAACAAAAGCCGTGCTCGGTGCAGGGAGGTCCCTGGCACCTGCTCACACACCCCGAGCAGCCCCGAGGATCTCCGTGCTCTCTCTCGGGTACTCAGCGATCCAGGAGGGGTTTTTGGCTGCTGCCCGATGGAAAACAGCCACATTCCTTGAGGAGCAGCCCAAGGGTCCAACAGGGGCCTCTGCCCTGGCACTGGGGCAGTCACGGTGAGAGGAACAGGGAAGTTTCTGGTTCCTCTTCCTTAAAAGTTCAGGGGTGAGGCTCAATGTTACCCTGGTTTTTCTGAGTTTTTTAAAGCCTTTTGAATTTTCATAAATGGAGTCAGATCTTTCAGCTACTGTACAATATTAGAGCAGTTTCTACCTTTTCCCACAGATGTAACATAAACAAATCCTTTGTTTTTCATTCTCTGTCCTTTGCTTGCATATTTCTAACCTGAAAACAATTGTAACTGACAATTGGTCTGGCCACTGAGGCTGAGAGGTGAAAAACCCCAAAAAGCCAATCTTCTGCTAGACCCACAAATGTATAAAAAGTAAGAAATAAACAAAGAGGCTCTCTCTCCGCCCCGACTCAGCTTTGAGCCGGATCAGAGGAACCTCTGCTCTGCGAAACCTCTTGTCTGCGTGTGGCTGCTTTGTGTGTCTCGGTGATAGCTCAAACTCTCTTCCCGATATGGGAACACCTGTTAAATTGTGAGGGTGCACCACAATTCCTGAGTGTTCCCAGGGCCCTGCTGGGACACAGGGAGCTCTCTTTGCTCCTCCATCCATTGCCAGAGCATTTTCTGTACGCTTTTCCACAGCTCCTCAGCCTTTGAGCCCCTGCTTTAATCCTGCACTGCTGGTACCCCACTCCCACCCCCTGGAATTCACCTCTGTGCTGCCTCTTCCCCTGCAAAAGGAGGGGGAGATGCCAGCATTGCCAGAAATTCTCAGAGAGGCTGGAAAACTCCGAAGTCAGTGGCGCAATTAACAGATTTCCCTGTTAATTCATGTAATGGGAAGATTACACAGGGATGGAGCAGAGAAAGCTCTGCAATCCCTGCCCGTGGAGGCACAGGAAAGCTGGGAAAATCTGCTCAAACACGCTCCAAGTGTGCCAGGAGAGCCAGCTCAGCTGCACCTCGGCCCTTCCCTGCTCTCATGTCATCCCAGAATTTTAACCTGTCACAGTTAAATAAAATATTTGTGTGTGACAAAGAAAAGGTGAAACGAATGGGTGCAAAATGAGCTGTGCTGTGCTTAGGGTGTGAGAGATGAGGAGGCTCGGGAATGTCCCTGGAATGTCCCTGGAATGTCCAGGGATCAGGCCAGGACTGGCCCTGGGAGGGTAAGGGAGAAGCTCCTGACTCCCAGGGAGAAAGAGAAATGCAGAGGCCCAAAGAAATGAGAAGAATTAGATATCGCCTGCCTTGGAAAGCTGCTCGTCACCTACCTGAGGAAATAAAGAGAATAAAGGTAAATACGCTGCGTAAGGAACACTTCAGGCCTGGAGAAGGGCTGGCCTTTTCCCAGGACAAAGCAGGAGCACAGCTCAAGGAAAAGCAGAAGGAACTGCCTGCTAAAAAGTGTCTCTAGCTCAAAGCCACGTTCCTCAGTGCCTCTTGTTAGTGCTCCTTAAATACTCCCATTTTAATCCAGTGCTGAAGAGCATCCGACTTCTCCTCCAGGACGAGGAGGATTCCCCAGTCCTCGTTCCCCACGCACTCCCTGGGCACGTTTCTGATCATCGTCCCTTCATTCCTGGTGAGAATATTTAATAAAATTCGCTAAAATTGCTCCCCACTCTTGTCTTTGAGGAAGGCCACAGGTAACTCCCTCCAGCCTGTGGCTTCCACTGGCACAGTTTTTCATCTCTCCTGCAGGCAATTATTCATCTCCTTGGTCCGATTATGGCTCTCATTATTATCCATCCTCTCCTATTTGAACAGTAATATGCCATCTGTGCAGTGGCAACTGTTTCATTCCCTTATTCCCTGCACTTAGCACGAGCCATCCCTGTTGGAAATCCAGATAATGGGTGTGCTATGGATGTGCTTGGGCTGCCCGTTTAACTGGCCTTTAAATCCTGCCCATCCCCTCCACTTCTCCCTTTATCCCTTTTTGCCCTCACGAGCTCTGAGATTCAGTCTTTGATTTCCTTCAAGGGTCACAGCTGAGCCTGTCCCGGGGCTCCCAGCATTCGCCTCTATGTTTTTTGGATTTGAGGGTCAGTTATTTCCTTTATTCGTTGAAGATTTATTCCTAATCCCTTTCTGGGATGCGTTTGTTACCCCAGGACCCAGTTCTAGAAATGTTTCGGCGCTGTGGATTCAGACAAATCGAGGATTTATCCAGCTACCTGAGTTCTGCCAAATTTCCCAACAAACCCCCAGAATTCCTCAGTTTGTCCCTCTGAAATTCCAAACCTGGCTGAGGGTTTGGGCTCTTTGGCAGCATCTCCCCACCCCTGCCTTTTTAATCCCTCCAGACTCGGTGGCTGAGCCTGGGCTGACCTGTGAGAGTTCAGTTCAGGGCTTTGCTCACAAAAATAAGAGAATTCCTGACGATTCTCTCCAGCCCGCTTCCCCAAACACTGCAAATATTCAATTATCTGCCATTGATCAGCTGCTCTGCTCTCAGGTGTTATTGACTCACCATCATTGCCACAACTTTTTGGGGGGCTGATTTATCCACGGGAAGATCAAGTCTCTGCTGCTGATTCAATTCTCATTTATCCCCACGAGGGGGACAAAGGGACACAATTCCACCCTCCATTCCCTCCCTGAGGGCCAGGAGCAGCTTCCTCTGATATTTCCCTGGTTTTTCCCACTTTTCCTGCCTTTTTTTTTTTTTTTTTTAACCTTGTCATTTCACCCCCAGCCCCTTTTCTTCAATCGGTGCTGTTTGTTATTACTGTTTGATTTTTCTTGTCCCTGGACCATGAAATCAGGGTAATACAATGCCAACGAGAAATACCCCACAAGAGGGAACGTTCAAGTGTAAAATGCTGAATGCTCCCTCAATATTTTAAAAAGAATGTTCTGACTGGAGGGAGCAGAGGCTGCTGGCAATGCTCCTTTGAATTAATGCTGCTTAAATATTCCAAATTTCCCTTTGATCTCATTAATTCCAATCACAAACCAAGCGCAGCTTTCAATCTGAGTGAGGTTTTTTTTAGGTTGTGAGGTTTTCTTTTTTTTTTTTTTTTTCCCTGAAAAAGATCAAAATACATCTTCTGTCCAGCAATTAAACAGTTTGTTTCTGAACTCCACCAAGTTTAATATTCCGCTTGAAATGCAAGGGTAGGAAGCCAATTAATAAGAAGTGTATGAACCGTGATTTATGCTGAGCTTAAACACTTGGCAGTGAGGCTTTAATGGGATTTTGACTTATTTAATGGATTGGGAAAAATGGGAAGGCAGGGAGGAGGTGGCTTGGGGTCTGGAGCTTCCTCCAGTCTGTAGGACTTCCTTCCGAAATTTGAAATATAAAACCAGAGCCTGGCAATGCAGCTCTCCCGGCGTGGTATTTCCACTCTCTTTGTGCTTTAATCCTGGACCTTTGTGCATTATGGAAATGTTAAAAATCCCAGCTGGAAAAGGGCTTTCCCTGCCCAGGTTTTCCCAGGGGGAAGCTCTGGCCCAGCTCAGCCTCTGCCCTCAGAGCTGCCACTTTCTTTGGACTTTTCCCTTAGGAAAAACCAGTGGAGCCCTCTAGGAGGAGGTGAGAACACAAAATGCAGGAATATCCCTTTACCTCCCAGCCCCTGAGCCAGGAGTGAACACCAGGGAATTCATTCCCGCTCCCTTCCCAGCGCAATCCTGTGGTGTGGCTTTTTCCTGGAGCCCTTTGATGAGCTGAGCTCCGGCAGGAGGGGCTGGAAGTGCTCCCACAGGAGCTGTGAGCAGGGCAGGGAGGGATCACATTCCCAGCTCATGGGCCTTTGTCTCTGTTGGAGTCCAGGGCATTCCTTTGGCTGCCCTGGAGGGTCAGGGACATGGACAGAGGGGTCTGGGACCCTGGCCCAGAGCTCAGAGGGACACTGGATTTGATCCCAGTCCATGAGAAAGGCTTCCTGCACTGCGGGAAGGATTGCAGGCCACAAGAGTGTGAAAGAGAGGAGTTTAGCTTATCACAGGGTGAGAAAACAGTGGGTTTGGGATTTTTGGCATTGAAGTGAATGGGGACAAGATGGAGAATTTGGGGCGTTGTCTCCTGCTTCGTCTTTCTTGTTCCCTCACTCCATTTCAGCAGTGACAGAGGCACAAAGTAGTTTAAGGAGATTGGGTCAGAGTAAAGATGACCTTTTTAGTATTAGTGATAGATATTGGTGAGAAATAATAAATAAAGAATACGTAGCAATTAGTATAAAAGATAAGGACAGCCCTAGGACAGGAGGAGTCACCAGATGTCCAAGCTGTGGCAAACATCTTTTGGACACTGAGAAAATTGTAAGATAAGAAACAATAAACACGAAGCATGCAACCTTGAAGACTCCGTCTTTTTCTGCATTTGGCTTCAGAGCTTTGCAGAGGGCCAGGACCCTAAAACCACCTGAATGTCGGGGAATTAAACACAACATGTCCCCACAGCTCCTCCAGCAGCTCAGCAAAGAAACACCCCTGGGCTCACCTGGGCATTCCTGATCTTGTGCTCACCTGGGCATTCCTTTTATCCCTGTGCTCACCTGGACATTCCTGATCTTGTGCTCACTGGGGCATTCCCTGTGCTCCCCTGGGCATTCCTGATCCCTGGGATTGCTCTGGGACATGCTTGGCTCCTCCTCAAAGCAGCTTTTCTGTGGCACAGCTGCAGCACCCATGAGCAGCTGAGGTGCTTTTCCAGAGAAGTTTGTGCAGGAAAAGTGACAGGGAACATCTTCTGGTGTTCTCTGGTGTGCCAGGCAGGAGCATTTCCCTGGAAATGAGACCTGGAACTGAAGAATTGCAGAATCATTAAGGCTGGAAAAAAAAACCTCAGGATGATCAAATCCAAACTTTGGTCACCATTTGCCAACTAAACCCTGTCCCAAAGTGCCACTTCCACTCTTTGTCCGGATACCTCCAGGGATGGGCACTCCAAACCTCCCTGGCCACTTCCAAGCCCTGAGCTCCCTTTCCATGGGGAAATTCCTGCTGCTGCCCACCCTGAGCCTCCCCTGGCCCAGCCTGAGGCCGTTCCCTCTCCTCCTGTCCCTGTTCCCTGGGAGCACAGCCCGACCCCCCGGCTGTCCCCTCCTGTCAGGGACTTGTGCAGAGCCACAAGGTTCCCCCTGAGCCTCCTTTTCTCCAGGCTCAGCCCCTTCCCAGCTCCCTCAGGAATTCTCCAGCCCCTTCCCAGCTCCCTCAGGAATTCTCCAGCCCATTTCCAGCTCCGTTCCCTTCCCTGGACACGCTCCAGACCCTCCAGGTCTCTCCCACCATGAGGAGCTGGACAAGGATCTGAGGTGAAACAGAACCTGCCCAGCTCCTGTCCCTCACTCCCTCAGCTGCCTCCCATCCCCTGTCCATGCTGGAATCGTGTCCAGTCGGTCAATCCCCGCAGACCATCTCCATCCCAGCAGGAGCTCACCCAGCTCTGGATCCATCCCCTGACCTGCCCCAACCACACGCATTTATTCTTTCACAAACTTCAGCCAGAGCTGGGATCTGCTGTGTTCGGGTGTCTCCTCTTTCACAGCATTCCCACAAAGCTGAAGAGCTCCTCTTGTGCTGCGAAAGCCGCGTTACCCCAACAATGGGATTGTTTATGCAATACGTTTGAGGCGTTTTCAAAAAACCAGATGTTCAGGCGGCTCTGGAGGAGCAGCGGGATGCTGTAAAGTTGATGCCTGTCATAAACTATAATATTTTATTTAACTCCGAGTAAAACTCTGCTGACAGAGATACTTTATGGATCCCTATTAATGGGAATGGGAGCCATGGATCATGCCTAATGCAGGGAACAAATCACGTGGGCCGGCTGTTTTGGAAGGAATCTCTCCGGAGCTGGGTTAGCTATTTAACTCAGCAGCTTCATCAGGGGAGATGTTCTTCCCTGTTTGTGCTGAATGTTTGATCTGTTGATAAATACAATAATTTCTGCTGGGAAAAAAAAGCATGGAATCACAGAACGGGTTGGGTTGGAAGGGACATTAAAATCCATGCCATCCAGTGAGGGTGTGGATGGTGGAACCCATCCTGTTCAGCGTGAGGGTCTCAGAATCCCAGACTGGGTTGGGTTGGGAGGGATCTTAAATCCCACCCAGTGCCACCCCTGCCATGGCAGGGACACCTCCCACTGTCCCAGGCTGCTCCAAGCCCCATGTCCAACCTGGCCTTGGGCACTGCCAGGGATCCAGGGGCAGCCACAGCTGCTCTGGCAATTCCAGCCCAGCCAGGAATTCCCAATTCCCAATCCCCCATCCATCCCTGCCCTCTGGCAGTGGGAGCCATTCCCTGTGTGCTGTCCCTCCATCCCTTGTCCCCAGTCCCTCTGCAGCTCCAGGTTGGACACTGGGCTTGGAGCAGCCTGGGACAGTGGGAGGTGTCCCTGCCATGGCAGGGTGGCACTGGGTGGGATTTGGGATCCCTCCCCATCCAAACCACTCTGGAATTCTGTGACCCTCACGCTGAAACCCCCAACTGCGACACCAACGGTGGCTCTGAGGGATGTGCAGGATGTCCCCAGGGAAGGAGATGGGAAGAACAAGGACTCTCTTTGCCACCTTCTCCTGACAGCAAAGAAAAGGGGAACGGGAATGGAAAACATTGGATTAAGCAGCAAATTTGGCAGCGGATTCCATGTGTGCTGCCGTGGTGACGGATGAGCCCCAGGCACAGTGAGAAGGGGGCTGTGCTGGGGACAGAGGGACAGCCTGGGGACACAGAGGGACTGTGCTGGGGACAGAGGGACAGCCTGGAGACACAGACGGACAGCCTGGGGACAGAGGGACAGCCTGGGGACACAGAGGGACTGTGCTGGGGACAGAGGGACAGCCTGGGGACACAGAGGGACAGCCTGGAGACACAGAGGGACAGCCTGGGGACAGAGGGACAGCCTGGGGACACAGAGGGACTGTGCTGGGGAGAGAGGGACAGCCTGGGGACAGAGAGGGACTGTGCTGCGGACAGAGGGACAGCCTGGGGACAGAGAGGGACAGCCTGGAGACACAGAGGGACTGTGCTGGGGAGAGAGGGACAGCCTGGGGACACAGAGGGACAGCCTGGAGACACAGAGGGACAGCCTGGGGACACAGAGGGACTGTGCTGGGGAGAGAGGGACAGCCTGGGGACACAGAGGGACAGCCTGGAGACACAGAGGGACAGCCTGGGGACACAGAGGGACTGTGCTGAGGACACAGAGGGACTGTGCTGAGGACACAGAGGGACGGTGCTGGAGACAGAGGGACAGCCTGGGGACAAAGAGGGACAGCCTGGGGACAGAGGGACAGCCTGGGGACACAGAGGGACTGTGCTGGGGACAGAGGGACAGCCGGGGGACAGAGAGGGACAGCCTGGAGACACAGAGGGACTGTGCTGGGGACACAGAGGGACAGCCTGGGGACACAAAGGGACTGTGCTGGGGACAGAGGGACAGCCTGGGGACAGAGGGACAGCCTGGGGACACAGAGGGACAGCCTGGGGACAGAGGGACAGCCTGGGGACATCCTGCCTGGTGGGGAGCAGGAGGAGCAGGAGCGGCCGGGATGAGGTGCTGCCCTTGCCGGGTTCCCTTTGCCTGCCGAGCACTTTGCTCACACATTTCCCTGGAGCATGGAGCATTCCTTCTGGGACAGCCTGACTTTCTTCCCAGAGTGTCCCTAACACAGAATTCCCTCAGCTCCCAGGGCTGGCTCCTGTTCCCACCCTGCTCCATCCCTGGGAGGATTTAGGGGTCTGGGTTCATAGCAAAGCCCCACTGCTCCCGACGAGGATTTGCTCCTTCCAGCTGGCCATTTCTGCATGACTTGAGAGCACCAGGAGATTACAGAGTGTCCTTTCCTCTTCGGGGTTTTTAATTAACATTTCTATTATCGAGCTTAATTAGCACAGCTCTGGTTTCCATCTGCTTTTCCTTGCTGCAGACGCTCTGCTCCGGCATCCTGCAGCCCGTCGTGAGGAATAATAAACGAGCAGTGCCACGCTCACATGGCACATCTGGAGCCACAACACCTCGGGGATGAGGGATGGGGACTCTGGTTTGTTCCTGGTGTCACCTGGAGCTGTTCCTGACCCTCTGGCCACGGGAGCTGCACGTGCTGGGAGCGCTGGTGCAGCTGAGCTCAGCTGTCACTCGGAGCTTGTCTGGATCTCTGGGGATGAGCACGATGCCATCAGCTCTGCCAGGCAGGGCCCTGGGCTGCAGCCACGTCACCAGAAGTGACGCTGGCCCCGTGCAGGGACAGGCCAGGGCAGAGCAGCTGATGCGCAGCGACCTTTTCACTCTGCCGGCGGAGATGGGAGCGCCAGCTGGGATCCTTTGAGCCGAGCAGCTTCTGACAGGTGACCCGAGGTGTCGGCTCCTCTTCCAGCTCCCAAGAGTCCCGTGGGGGCCCCGGGGCTCCTCCCTCAGCTCAGCTCCCAGCCTTGTCCTGCCACAGGCTGTGCCCAGCGTGGCCCTGTCCCTCCACAGCCGGCAGCTCCTGGGAATCCCAGGAAAGGAGGGTCTGAATGCCAGGTATGGAACCACAGAGCCCCAGCATGGGTTCGGTTAAAGGCACCTGAAATCCCACCCAGTGCCACCCCTGGATGTCCAGGGACACCTCCCACTGTCCCAGGCTGCTCCAAGCCCAATGTCCAACCTGGCCTTGGGCACTGCCAGGGATCCAGGGGCAGTCACAGCTGCTCTGGGAATTCCAGCCCAGCCCCTCCCCACCCTCCCAGACAGGAATTCCTTCCCAATATCCAATTTAAACCTCCTTTCTGTTAATCTGAACCCATTCCCTGTGTCCTGTCCCTCCATCCCTTGTCCCCAGTCCCTCTCCAGCTCTCCTGGAGCCCCTTCAGGCCCTGCCAGGGGCTCTCAGCTCTCCCTGGAGCCTTCTCCTCTCCAGATGAACATTCCCAGCTCTCCCAGCCTGGCTCCAGAGGGGCTCCAGCCCTGCAGCAGCTCCGTGGGTTCCTCTGGGCTCTCTCCAGCAGCTCCAGGTGCTGCCGTGTCCCCAGGGCCGTGGCAGCTCTGCAGGTGAGATCTCACCTGAGCACAGGGGCAGAATTCCACAATTCCTACTGCCCACACTGAGGGATCAGCCCAGAATTTGGGGTTTCTGGGCTGCCAGAGCCCATGACCAGGGCACATCCAGCTTTTCATCCCGCAGATCCTCAGGCAAGGCCCCACCCTGGGGGAGACTTCAGCCGAACTCAGAGCGGGGAGTGGGACTGGGAGGCACTGGGAACATCCCAGGAGCCCTCTGAAGGCACCAAAGCCCCTCAGCTCTCATCTGCCAGCTCCGGTGTCACAGGTGTGAGAGAGAAGGAGGCTGTGCGTGCTCTGGCCCGGATCCAGGGAGAATTCCAGGGTAAGGAATTCCAAAGATCAGTTCCAGGGGAGATCATTGAATATCTGCCCTGGCTCTGGCTCCTATTCTTGCAAAGCCGATGGCAAAAGCCGTGCCCGTGGCATTTCAGCTTCTGTCAGCAGCTTCCAGAGGTGTTCCTGTATTTCCCCATGCATCCTTTCTACCTGACCTGGGCTCGGGCTGGGGAGAGGGATGGGGCTGGCTGCATAAACCCCTCAGCTGAGTGCAAGGCAGCTGGCTTTCGGTGCTTGATTAACTGCGGTGGGGCACGGAGCTGTCTGAGAGCCCCGGCAATTAGCAGGGACAAGAGAGATTGCGGAGAGCCCCGGTAATTTATCTGGGATAAAGCGGGGAGGAGGGATGTGCTGAGTCAGCAGGCCCTGCGCCATCCAGCCCCTGCTCCAAGACGGATGGCACAACTTCCCTGGGCTGCTTCCAAAGGAGCTCAGCTGGAATCTGGAATCTGCCTTCGTGGCACCGGGAGCACCGGTGGTGGGGACACGCTTGGGGTCTGTCCGGGATGATGGCAGGGAATCAGCGCCTGGAGCCAGGGACGGGGGCCACCCTCACCCCAGCATCACCCTGAGCCCCCCAGGAGCACAGGGTGTGATTTATGGGGGGAAACACCAAAATCACAGCCCTGAGCCCCCCAGGAACACACAGGGTATGATTTATGGGGGGAAACACCGAAATCACAGCCCTGAGCCCCCCAGGAGCACACAGGGTGTGATTTATGGGGGGAAACATCCAAATTACAGCCCTGAGCCCCTGTCCTGGTTTGGGGACAAATTTGGGAGAAAACCCCTGAATAGGATCCCTCTGGGAAGCAAACCCAAGTGGCCCCTCCCTCCAACCGGTCCGGTAAAAAAAAAAAAAAAAACCTCTTTGGAGAAAAGTGGAAAAACCTATTTTACTAAACAAATGAAGTGCATACAAGTATAAAGAATGAATAATATGGAACAATAAAACCTCTCGTTCTGGAGTGAGATGGCAAATTGAGAAAGTCCTTGCCGTGGGTGTAGCTCAGCTCTCTCTCAGTCTCTCCTCAGTCCCAGTCCCTCCGGCGCTGCTGGAAAATGCCGAGCTCCAGCCCCCGGTGGGCCGCAGGTGCAGCCCCCAGTGCTCCCCTGGGTTTTCAGTCCAGAGCAGGTTTAAACAGTTCCCAAGAAAAAGGAAAAAAACAGTCCAGGGAACTTCTCTGCCCTAGCTAGCTGAAACTAACTAAAAGCAAAAAGATCTCTGTCCTGCAGTCTCTCCAAGCCTCTGCTGACACCCCGTCTGGAGAGGAATGTGGAGGAGTCAGGCAGTGTTCTCAAAACAAACTCCGCGCTTCTCCTTGCTCTTAGAACCAGTCTGAAAGGCACAGGACTCAATATACAGCACAAACAGAACAGAGGATTGGGGATACAAGCATCATAAAGTCACCCTAGGACAGCCCCCCAGGAGCACACAGGGTGTTATTTATGGGGGGAAAACACCGAAATTACAGCCCCAAAGGAACAGAGGTGACACCAACCTTACAGCTTCCCGCAATTAATTCTCACGGAGCTTTGCAGGGAGCTCGATTTTATTAATTCCCAGTGGTGGCCAATCCATCAGAACCCCTGTAGAGGTGTAGGACTCCAGTGCCTGCCAGGCACAGGTGAAAGCTGCCTTCTGTTAGAGGGTGTGAGGGTGTGTTCATTTCAGGACGCTCCCTCCTAATTTGTACAAAACCGAGACAAATATCAGGAAAGGCCCTGGCTCACAGCAGAGGGAAAAGGGGTGGGAATATGTCCCTTAGGAAGGGAAGGAGGGTAAATATAAATGGGATATGGGTGAAAATTCCTCCCTGGTGGGGGAGGGGCCCTGAAATAGGAATTCCCAGAGCAGCTGTGGCTGCCCCTGGATCCCTGGCAGTGCCCAAGGCCAGGTTGGACATTGGGACAGTGGGAGGTGTCCCTGCCATGGCAGGGGGGCACTGGGTGGGATTTGAGGTCCCTCCCAACCCAAACCATCCCAGGATTCCGTGATTTTCTGAAAGGACGGTGAGTTCAGGAGGGAGTGAAGGAATAATAGGATCCTTACTCCAGGTCCCTGCAGAAGTGTGGGATCGCTGACCCTCCAGAGTGTTTCCATCTCTGGGAGACAAAGGTCTCAGGTGTGGCGGCTGAGGCTGGAAGGAGGTGAGCTCAGATCAGCAGCAGGAAATTCCTGCAGGTGCTCGCACGCCACACCCAGCCCAGCTGAGCACCAGGGCACACAAACCCTCCAAAGGGTCTCATTTCCCTGTCACAATTTCAATTCCTTAATGCCAACAGGAGCATTTATCTGCATTCCCAGGGATAATGGGAATGCAGATAAAGCAGAGCCCAGCTTTGGCAGATCCCCCAGGATGAGGGCACCCCAAGGAGGAAACCTGGGCTGCTCTGGAGCCCAGAGCCCGTGGCTGGGGCTCCCTGCAGGACTGCCAGGCAGGGCAGATGTGCTGGGATCACATTCCTGCCCTGGATTCTCTGCCTCCAGCGGGCAGCACCGAGGAGCCCAGTGCTGAATGCCCCAATTCCCAGCTGGACGCTGCAGATGTGGCCTCTGGGACAGCAGGGTGGCCCAGCCCCCGTCCATGGCAGCAGGTCATGGGATAAATCCCACCCCGCTCTCCGCTCCCTCCATCCCTGCTGCTTCCACATCTCCATGGCAACCATCCCGCTCAAATGGTAGCGAGAACCTGGAGAGTGCTGAGGAAATCCTCCTGAAATCCTTCCTGCTCCTCCAGGTTCCGCTGCGTGAAAGCATCTCCTGCCCAAGCAGCAGCGCTGTGGTGGGCGCAGGGGCTTGGCTGATTTCCCTGCACCAAACCTGGGGGGGTTCTGAGAACCCCGAGTGCTCGCAGGCACCAGGAATGGAGGCTTTATTTAGGTTAATTTAGGCCACTGCAGCAAGCCTCTGTTAATTCACCTGGGGAGGAGTGCAGCAGGTTGAAATGGAAACACGGCTCTGGGTCCACTCACGGAACACGCCCTAGCTGGTGCCACAGGTTGTTAGAAGGAAAATCAGCTGTTGAAAATGTTTCTCAGTGTTTCTCAGCTGTCCCAAGGACCCCAGCACACACTGAACATGCTGGGGACTCTCAGAGTGTCTAACACAGAGACAGAGGCTGGTGCTCCACGGCAGATCATTGATCATGGAATCATTGGGATGGAAAAGCACTCTGAGGATCAGAGGTCCTGGCACAAGTTTCGAGCTGTAGGAACAGTCCTGGTTTCCGTTTTCCAAATATTCCTGCTTGAAGCACCAAAGCTGCAGAATTTCCCTTCACAGCTCCTTTACCTCCTGGATAATTCAGCCTCCCGAAGGCTGGGGACTTCCCTGGAAGTGCAGGAGGTCATCCTTCGGTGCTTGGAGCCACCCAAGGCTCCATCTCTCCTGTGTGAAGTGAAATCCAGCAGGCAAATCTGAACTCCATTTCTTATTTACTGGTGCCTGGCTGGGTTTTATTTGTGACTCCAGAGGCAATCAGGGACCAGGCTTGTCTCCATGTCGAGATAAATTCATGGGAAGAGTGGAGCAGGGCAAGAGCAGGCAGCATGTGGCAGTGCCACAGTTCTGGACACAGAGCCTTCAGCCAGTGAGGTGGACACAGGTCCAGCTTCAGATCTGAAAATGTCAAAGGTCCTCAAGGCACCCGAAGGCAGAAGGAATTAAATATCTGTTAAAAGTCTGAACTTTGGGAAGGGTGATGAACTAATGGCTCTGAATTCCCCCTGTGGGTGGAGAACCAGGCCAGCTCGGCTCTTCAGACATGGAAACAACATCAAAACAGATAAAATAAATAAAAGCCTGAGGAGGTTGGATGTTACCCTGGTTTTTCTGAGTTTTTTAAAGCCTTTTGAATTTTCATAAAATGGAGTCAGATCTTTTAGCTACTGCACAATATTAAGAGCAGTTTCTACCTTTTCCCACAGATGTAACACAAACAAATCCTTTGTTTCTCATTCTCTGTCCTTTGTTTGCATATTTCTAACCTGAAAACAATTGTAACTGACAGTTGGTCTGGCCACTGAGGCTGAGGGGTGGAAACCCCAGAAGCCAATCCACAGCCAGACCCACAAATATATAAAAAGTAAGAAATAAACGAAGAGGTCTCTCTCTGACTGGACTCAGCTTTGAGCTGGGATGGAGGAACCTCTCTGCCCTGCGAAACTTCTCGTCTACGTGTGATTGCTTTGCGTGTCTCGGTAACAGTTGGATATTGGGGACATTCCTTCCTGGAAAGGGCTGTCCAGCCCTGGCACAGCTGCCCAGGGCAGGGCTGGAGTCCCCATCCCTGGAGGGATTTAAATCCCTGTGGATGTGGCACTTGGGGACAGGGGGCAGGGGTGGCCTTGGCAGTACTGGGGAAGGGCTGGACTGGACCATCGTAAAGGGATTTTCCAACCCAACAAATTCTGTGATCCCATAAATCCAAACCTGTAAGAATAATGGCTGTGGGATGTCCCTGGAACTTTGCTGAGCCCAGAGGCTCCCTGGGGTCCAGCTGCAGCACCCAGACCCTGTCCCACCAAAATCCAGGGTGGGAACAAATGGAAATAGTCCTGGGCTCAGAGGGAGAGATGCCAGCTCCTGGGAGGTTCCTGCAGGTGGGAAGGTGACTCCATGGGGAGTGGGAACATGGGGCAGCCTCCCTGCTGCACAGCAGCTCCGGAGCTGGAATGGGAACTCTAGGAGGGGGAAAAGCGCTGCTGAGGGGTTTTTTCTGCTGTCAGAGCAAAAAAGAACTGGAACTGTTCATTGCTGCAGCCTGCTGAACAGAAAACAAGGCTTTAAGCCTGAAGTGGTCTTTTTAAAACTCTATTTATATTTTTTTTGTCCGTGGACTCTCTTTGTAATCCTGTGGCACACAGACTGGGAATAAGAGAGACCTTGGAGTGTGACACAGCCAGCTCCACAATGAGCTGCTCTGAACACATTTCTTAGGAATTTTAGAGAGATATAAGGCAGAACTTCTCTCTTTTTAAGCTTCCTTTCAGTGCTTTCAGACATGGACTCACCTTTCTGCTCAGAAGCTTTCCCATATCCAATGGGATAAACCTGGAACAGGTTTAGCTGCCTTTGGAAAAGAAATGTTATTGAATTGTTCCCTTTCCTCTCCCTTTGTCCTTTGCTGATCCTGGAAGTGGAGCTGGTGGGTGGATCAGTGCAGCCTCAGCATCCCGGGCTGTGGGAAGGGAATTGGTTCCTGATCCAGGATGGGAGAGCTGAGCAGAGGAGGGGCCAGGACAGGGAATCCAGCCTTGGAAAATTCAGCTCTGATGGAAGAGCAGAGCCCTGGTTGACGTTTGTGGTGACCTGCAGTGGATTCTGTCTCATTCTCTCAGAATCCTGGGATCACTGAGATGGGAAAAGCCCTCCAGAACCATCGAGTCCAAGCTGCACCCAATCCCTGTTGCAGCAGCCCTCTTGTCAGAGGGTACAAATGAGCCGAGGCACAGAGTTCTCATTTATCACAGCATGAAAAGGGTCCTGCTTTATTCCTCTTCACAGCTCAGCCATCCTGACTCCAACCATTCACCGACTCTGCCTGCAGCAGCTCCTGCTGGAGGTTCCCATTGCAGGCTCTGACTGCTGGTGATTTCCTGCTGAACTCTGACTGCAGGGATTGGTGTGCAGTGTGACTGCAGGGATTGGTGTGCAGTGTGTGACTGCAGGGATTGGTGTGCAGTGTGTGACTGCAGGGATTGGTGTGCAGTGTGACTGCAGGGATCGGTGTGCAGTGTGACTGCAGGGATCGGTGTGCAGTGTGACTGCAGGGATCGGTGTGCAGTGTGACTGCAGGGATCGGTGTGCAGTGTGTGACTGCAGGGATTGGTGTGCAGTGTGTGACTGCAGGGATCGGTGTGCAGTGTGACTGCAGGGATTGGTGTGCAGTGTGTGACTGCAGGGATTGGTGTGCAGTGTGACTGCAGGGATCGGTGTGCAGTGTGACTGCAGGGATCGGTGTGCAGTGTGACTGCAGGGATCGGTGTGCAGTGTGTGACTGCAGGGATCGGTGTGCAGTGTGTGACTGCAGGGATTGGTGTGCAGTGTGAGTGCAGGGATTGGTGTGCAGTGTGACTGCAGGGATTGGTGTGCAGTGTGTGACTGCAGGGATTGGTGTGCAGTGTGTGACTGCAGGGATCGGTGTGCAGTGTGTGACTGCAGGGATCGGTGTGCAGTGTGTGACTGCAGGGATTGGTGTGCAGTGTGTGACTGCAGGGATTGGTGTGCAGTGTGACTGCAGGGATCGGTGTGCAGTGTGTGAGTGCCGGGATCGGCGTGCAGACTGTGACTGCAGGGATTGGTGTGCAATTCTGACTGCAGGTTCCAACACCAGGCTGTAACTGCAGCCCCAGCCTGACCTCACAGCTGGGATTCTCTCGCCCCAGGATCCTATTCCTTTGTGATCCTCTCATTCCCTCTTCCTCAAGATTCCCCCTTCCTCATGATCCCCGCAGCAGCTAACCCAGCCCCTTTTATCACACTTATCTTTACTGGATACAGCTGTGACCCATCAGGGTGAGGCTGTATTGGGTAATTAATGCAGCTGTTAATTATCAGGGGCGAGGTCACCTGTATTCCCTTCTCCAACAAATCCCCACCTTGTCACCCACCCCCAGGTCCAGTTCCTCCTTGGACACCTGCAGGGATGGGCACTCCAAACCTCCCTGAGCCCCTGCCTGTTGGAGTCCAGGGCACTCCTTTGGCTGCCCTGGAGGGTCAGGGACATGGACAGGGAGGGTCTGGGACCCTGGCCCAGAGCCCAGAGGGACATTGGCTTTGATCCCAGTCCATGGGAAAGGCTTCCTGCACTGCGGGAAGGATTGCAGGCCACAGGAGTGTGAAAGAGAGGAGTTTAGCTGATCACAGGGTGAGAAAACAGTAAATTTGGGGTTCTAGCATTGAAGTGAATGGGGGCAAGATGGAGGATTTGGGGCGTTGTCTCCTGCTTCTTTCTTCTTCCCTCACTCCATTTCAGCAGTGACGTGGGCACAAAGTAGTTTAGTGAGGATTGGGTCGAGGTAGAGATGACCTGTTTAGTATCAGTAATAGGCATTGGTGAGAAATAGTAAATAAAGAACACGTAGCAGTTAGTATAAAAGATAAGGACAGCCCCAGTTCGGGGGGAGACGTGAGAAGTCCAGCCGCTGCAAACATCTGTCAGACACTGAGAAAATTGTAAGATAAGAAACAATAAACGAAGCGCGCAACTTTGAAAAATCAGAACCTGAAGACTCCGTCTCTTCCTTTGGTTTGGCACAGAGCTGTGCAGAGGGCAAAGGACTCTAAAACCACCTGAATGCTGGGGAACAAGCCCAACACCTGCCAAGGCCTGACCGCCCTTTCCATGGGGAAATTCCTGTTGATGTCTGACCTGATCCTCCCCTGGCACAGCTGGAGTGGAAGTTAGAGAAAAATCACAAATATTTGACCAGATTTAGATATTTTTAGGGCAGTTGTGAATCCAGAAGTGGTTTCTCCAGATGTTCCTCCCACCCTCGAGAGCTGCAGCATTGAGGGACTCTCAGGGAAGGTTCCTGGGGTTTGCTCCTCCCTGGATAATTTTCTTTGCTTTAGAAGTTGGAATTTATTACCCATAACTATCAGAAAAAAAACAGCAAAAAGGAGAGGTATCCATCATGTGTCCATCACATCTCTTTAAACCCCATTCTCCTCTCATTCCCAGTAAATAACCCGCAAAATTATGTGAAAATAAAACCCCATCATAATAAAAATGACTTTTTAGGCAGTTGGCAGAGCAAATTTCCAAGCAAGAAAAATAGAAGCCTGGGAAATAACTCAATATTCAAGATACTAGACGATCTTCATCAGCCTGTGTTACCAGATTATGTTGTCAATGGAAAATCTTGATTTAAGGCTTTTTTTCAGAAGTGCTGTGACTTAGATATTGAAATTTCCCAGCAAATAAAGTCGTACACAGGGATAAATCAGCCCCTTCTCTCACAACATTTGCTCGGGGATTTAATTTGAAAGCTGAATAGCTTATGGCATTTATTATCAGCTCATTGAATGACAAGTTTAAACTTCAGCTAAATATTCAGCCTGCTTTTAATGTGACATTTTCGCTGCTCGTATGCAGCAAAGTCTATTTATTATTCCCAGAATAAAGTTCAAATATGGGGAAACAAGCCCAGGAAGAAGAAGCGGAATATTGAGGAGTGACAAGTTTATTTTAACTGCTCCGCCAGCTACTTTTAAGAACAATTACTCACTGAAATGTTGGGGTTTGGAAAATTTTGCTGAACTGCGGCATAGAGGGTCATTAAGATGGGTTGGAATTTCCCCAGGCCCCCATGACTGTTCCTGCCCTGTCAATCCCAGGTGAGAGGGATCCATCCAGAATATGTCATGTATTCCCACGGGATCGCATCCTGGGATTTTCATAAACTGCTGAACTTCAAACACATCTTTTCCCCCTTCTTTTCCTGTCAGGATTGATTCTTTATTTTAATGGATGCCAGAAACTTTCTTCTGCTTTTCAGCCTGAGCCTGTGGATGCTTGAAATCATCTTGTCCTTATGGCAGCTCTGCCCTTCAGGATAAAGCCTTCCCTGGTGTCCAGCCCTGTGTTTTTCCAAGGCAGTCCCACCCCTCCCAGTTCCTTCTTGGCTCATTAATCCCCACTTTCAGCCTCCCCCAGGGGAGAAGCTCAGTTTGGGTTTGGTTTAGACAGAGTTAACTTGAACTGGGCATGAGGAGCACACCAAAGCAGCTGGGCCAGCTCAGCACCCAGGTTCCTCCCACATCAGGGTTGGGACAGAGTTTTCATGGAATTATGGAATGGTTTGGGTTGGGAGGGACTTGAAATCCCACCCCTGCCATGGCAGGGACACCTCCCACTGTCCCAGGCTGCTCCAAGCCCCAGTGTCCAACCCTTCCTTGGGCACTGCCAGGGATCCAGGGGCAGCCCCTCTCCTCCCCTGCACTGTTTCAGCCGTGTTTGATGTGTTGTGCACCCAGCACATTCCAACATCCACCTCCCATCCAGAAAACAGGGAATAAATCAACAGATTACCATTTAATTTATTAGCGCCAGCTGTCTGTGCCCACCCCCAGCTCACATCTCTGAGCTCAGGTTGTGCCTCCCCGAGGCTCCTTCCTAATGAAAGCAGCTGAACTCCCATGTTATCTGCTGAATGCACATGGATAAAAACCGAAATAAGCACCAGGAGCCAGGCTGGGAGAGCTGGAAATAGAAATCTGAAAGGTTTTTACTGAAGCAAGCCCATGAATAAAACCCATTGCACATCCCTGGGAAGAAGTGTGATCCCTGGAAATGAACTTCCCTGGCTGACAGGCTCCGAGGAGCCCTCGGCATCCGCACAGAACCCCGGGGAAGGATGTACTTGGAATTACAGGAGCTGTGTCACCTGCCAGCCCTCACAAGGCAGTGCAGTGTGGAATTTCAAGTTGGTTTTGATTCTCTCAGCTGTCGAGAAAGGCTCGGAGCAGTTTGTTTGTCACGGGCTGCGTCGCCTGCACCGTGCCACAGCCAGGATGCTGCTGGCTCCTGGGCTCCCCGGAGGAGATGCAATTTCTTCTTGGGCACCAGGAAAAACACTTTAAAAATATAAATTATTTGTATTTTTCCCATTTAAATGCTGCACTGGAACACAATGTTGCATGCAATCCCAGGAAAGGAACAGGTTAAATTAGAAGGAAAAAAGGTAACGGAAAAAAAGGAAAATAATATCACCACCAATTTCTTGCATTAAATATCTGCCTCCGGATATATCCAATATCCAGATTTCAGGAAGAGCCAGAAGTGCTTTACTCTGGTCAGCTATAATATGAAAAGTCCTGCTGATGGATACAAAAAGTACAGGATGGGACATCCCTGTCCTGCCAGCTGGCCGTGGCTCTGGAGCAGGACAGAAGGACACAACGCCCGGGGTGCTCAGGGAGCAGTGCCGGGATAAGGAGCCGATCCCTCTCTCCCACTGGCTTTCGTCTGAGGAGCTCCAGAATTAGAAAAGCTTGGAGATGTTAATTACCCTGCCCAGCCCCGGGAGGCTGATCGGGATCAGCTCCCGTGCCCCGTCCATGGCTGCAGCTTGGGGACAGCCCCGGAGCCGGCGATGATCCTTTCATCATCAGACAACTCATTAAAACAAGCAATTAGTGCTCCAGAGGGAGGGAAAATACCGCCTGAGCCCATGGGCTCCTGATCCCGGGGTTCGCTGGCCCCTGGAGCAGCTGGGGCAGCAGGAAGGATCCCAAATTCCAGCATGGAGGCCCAGTGAGTTATCCATGAAATGGTCCCTTCTCACCTGACCCTGGTGAGAGCCTCCCGCAGGAAATGCCGCACGAGGAGCAAGGGGATAAAGGAGATTTTCCTTTTCCACCCCAAGGGTTCAAAGCAGTTGGAACAAGCCCAGAGGAAAATGAATCCACAGAAGGGGGGCAGAGCTCACCCCTTGTGCCACGATGGATTAAGGACTTCTCGGTTTGCAGGAATCAACCCTGTCCCTAAAATCCTCTGCGACAACTCTGGTGCCTGACACACCCAGAACAGCGGGAGAGTTTAAAACCCCCGGGGTTGGGAATGTTGTTGGAGTCCAGGGCATTCCTTTGGTTGCCCTGGAGTGTCAGGAACCTGGACAGGGGGGTCTGGAACCACAGCCCAGGGCTCAGAGAGACACTGGCTTTGATCTCAGTCCATGGGGGAGGCTTCTTGCATTGCAAGAGGGTTTGCAGGCCACAAGAGTGTGAAAAATAGTAGTTTAGTATATCACAGGGTGAGAAAAACAATGGGTTTGGGATTTTTGGCATTGAAGTGAATGGGGACAAGATGGAGAATTTGAGGCATTGTCTTCTTCTCCTTCTTTCTCCTTCCCTCACTCCATTTCAGCAGTGACGTTGGCACAAAGTAGTTTGTGAGGATTGGGTCAGAGTAAAGATGACCTTTTTAGTATAAGTGATAGACATTGGTAATAAATAGTAAATAGAGAATATGTAGCAATTAGTATAAAAGATAACAACTGCCCAGCTCAGGGGCAGTCACCAGATGTCCGAGCCGCGGCAAACATCTTGCAGGACACTGAGAAAATTGTAAGATAAGAACTAATAAACACAAAGCATGCAACCTTGAAGACTCCGTCTTTTCCTGCGTTTGGCTCAAAGCTTTGCAGAGGGCAAAAAAGACTCTAAAACCACCTGAATGCCGGGGAATTTCAACTCCTTCAAGGAGCCCCCGACAGCGGGCGTCCCTGAGTGGGCAGAAACAGAATGTGGGATAACAATAAAAACCTTCTCCAGCATCCCCTGCACGGCCCGAGTGCCCCCCAGCACGGGAGCTGGATGATCAGAACCCTTTGGGACACAGCTCGGCCCAGCCCAGCTGATTTCTTGCCCAGCAAATTGAATTTGTGCCAGGTCTCTGCCCCATCCCCTGGGGGGGATGCAGCTCCCAGCTCCACCATTCCCAGGCAGGGAGACCCCCGGATCCAGCCCGTTCCTTCTGCTCTTCCCCACAATAACCTCTTCCTTCCCAGGGACACCAGGAGGAGAAACAACAGCTTTGTCTGCTAATGGAAATGTCCAAGTCTGGTCATTTCTGTCACTTAATGACCCCCAAAACGTGAATTGGAGCCGGGTTCATCCTCGGGGTGTTCCCTCCTGCGAAAAGTGCATATTATATGGCTCTACACAAGATATTTACTATATGTGTTGTGTTGTGTTAATTGTTTGTGTTGTATTAATAGTTTGATAGTGTAGTAAATGAAGTTTTGTAGTTAAAATGTAGTTTTTATGCACCAACCACAGGAAAACATAAAGCTTTCAGAGAAAAAAGAATTTACTACTTCCTTATCAGAAGAGACCGACTCCTCCTGCCTCTCTCAGCCTTGTTGACGCCATAGAGATTAAAGGGAAAAGTGACACTAACCAGAGACAATTCTTTGTTTGAATAGAATTTATGTATCATGTATGAACTGTATGAATATTCAACGGGCTATTTATTGCTTTTAAGAGATAATCCTTTGTTAACCAGGGTCCTTCTCCAGAGCTTTTTGCTTGGGGAGACACCCAGACGTCTGAAACTTTGTTTTTATTGTCTCGTATTGTCCTATCTCTGAAATGGTTCCATTTTTTACTCTAATTCTATATTTATAACCATCTTATTTACTCTTAAACTTTCAAAATTTTAAAACAAGTGATTGGCGTTTTTCACACCTCCTGATGCAGATCCTCCTCTCCTGCCAGGAGCGATGGGATTGGGGGAAAAAGGAGGAATTACTGATTGCTGTTCATGAAGGGGAGTCCCCCACAGCAGCCGGGCTCCATCTGGGGTCCGATTCCCACGGGAAGCAGAGCTCCAGCGGCGTTCCTGTGGCAAAGGGAAATCCTCTCTCAGAGCTCCTTGTTGTGCCTTGGTTTACCGAGGGAAAATCGGGTAAAAGAAATGAAATAAGGTAAGTAAGGTGAAGGAAGTAAGTAAATGAAATAAGACAGAGTAAGGTATGGCATCATTAAATTCAAAATCAAAAAATATCAAATGAAACAATATAGTAGCAAGTAAGGTAAAGTAAAATTAGGTCAGGGATAATAAAATTAAAAGATGAAATGTAACATAAAATTAAATTAAATAAGGAAGCGAAATGAAATAAGGAAAAAGATATGTTAAATTTAAAAAAAATAAAATAAAAGATAAGAAATTTAAAAAATTATAACTTTTAAAAATAAGTTTAAATTATAAATTCAAAAATAAACAACCAAATAAAAGAAACAATAAAAGAAAGAATAAAAGAAATAAAATATAGAAAAATGAAACAAAACAAATTAAAATAAATTAAAAATAATAAAAATAAAAACAAATGTAAAATAAAATAGAAAGCTAAAATGAAATAAAATAAAATAAAATTAAATTAAAATAAAATAAAAATAAAATAAAATAAAATAAAATAAAATAAAATAAAATAAAATAAAATAAAATAAAATAAAATAAAATAAAATAAAATAAAAATAAAATAAAATGAGTAAAGTAAAAATAAATGTGCTAAACTGAAGCTGCAAAATGAGGAAGGGGCAGCAGCTCCAAATCCTGGTGCTGAAGTATTCCCAAAGCCACGCGGTGAGAGGTTCAAGCTGAAATCCCTGGCACAGGGAGCAAACCCAGGGATGTGGGAACAAACAGAAACAGCTCCCCCGGGTCAGCAGTGACACCCAGCTCTGGGAGCACCCAGAGAGATCCAAAGAAACCTGTGCCAGCAGGGATCTGCAAGAGCAGGGAAGAGGAACAGAGGAATCCATGGAATAACAGAATTCCTGAGGTTGGAAAATCCCTCCCAGCCCACATTCCATGGAATAACAGAATCCCTGAGATGGGAAATTCCCTCCCAGCCCACATTCCATGGAATAACAGAATCCTTGAGGCTGGAAAATCCCTCCCAGCCCACATTCCATGGAATAACAGAATCCCTGAGGTGGGAAATTCCCTCCCAGCCCACATTCCATGGAATAACAGAATCCCTGAGATGGGAAAATCCCTCCCAGCCCACATTCCATGGAATAACAGAATCCCTGAGATGGGAAATTCCCTCCCAGCCCACATTCCATGGAATAACAGAATCCCTGAGGTGGGAAATTCCCTCCCAGCCCACATTCCATGGAATAACAGAATCCCTGAGGTGGGAAAAGCCCTCCCAGCCCACATTCCATGGAATAACAGAATCCCTGAGATGGGAAATTCCCTCCCAGCCCACATTCCATGGAATAACAGATTCCCTGAGGTGGGAAATTCCCTCCCAGCCCACATTCCATGGAATAACAGAATCCCTGAGGTGGGAAAAAGCCCTCCCAGCCCACATTCCATGGAATAACAGAATCCCTGAGATGGGAAATTCCCTCCCAGCCCACATTCCATGGAATAACAGATTCCCTGAGGTGGGAAATTCCCTCCCAGCCCACATTCCATGGAATAACAGGATCCCTGAGGCTGGAAAATCCCTCCCAGCCCACATTCCATGGAATAACAGAATCCCTGAGATGGGAAATTCCCTCCCAGCCCACATTCCATGGAATAACAAATTCCCTGAGATGGGAAATTCCCTCCCAGCCCACATTGCATGGAATAACAGATTCCCTGAGGTGGGAAATTCCCTCCCAGCCCACATTCCATGGAATAACAGATTCCCTGAGGTGGGAAATTCCCTCCCAGCCCACATTCCATGGAATAACAGAATCCCTGAGGTGGGAAATTCCCTCCCAGCCCACATTCCATGGAATAACAAATTCCCTGAGATGGGAAATTCCCTCCCAGCCCACATTCCGTGGAAAAACAAATTCCCTGAGATGGGAAATTCCCTCCCAGCCCACATTGCATGGAATAACAGAATCCCTGAGGCTGGAAATTCCCTCCCAGCCCACATTCCATGGAATAACAGATTCCCTGAGGCTGGAAAATCCCTCCCAGCCCACATTCCATGGAATAACAGAATCCCTGAGATGGGAAATTCCCTCCCAGCCCACATTCCATGGAATAACAGAATCCCTGAGGTGGGAAAAGCCCTCCCAGCCCACATTGCATGGAATAACAGATTCCCTGAGGCTGGAAAATCCCTCCCAGCCCACATTCCATGGAATAACAGAATCCCTGAGATGGGAAAAGCCCTCCCAGCCCACATTCCATGGAATAACAGATTCCCTGAGGCTGGAAAATCCCTCCCAGCCCACATTCCATGGAATAACAGATTCCCTGATGTGGGAAAAGCCCTCCCAGCCCACATTCCATGGAATAACAGATTCCCTGATGTGGGAAAAGCCCTCCCAGCCCACATTCCATGGAATAACAGAATCCCTGAGATGGGAAAAGCCCTCCCAGCCCACATTCCATGGAATAACAGATTCCCTGAGGCTGGAAATCCCTCCCAGCCCACATTCCATGGAATAAACAGATTCCCTGAGGTGGGAAAAGCCCTCCCAGCCCACATTCCATGGAATAACAGATTCCCTGAGGTGGGAAAAGCCCTCCCAGCCCACATTCCATGGAATAACAGAATCCCTGAGGTGGGAAAAGCCCTCCCAGCCCACATTGCATGGAATAAACAGATTCCCTGAGGCTGGAAAATCCCTCCCAGCCCACATTCCATGGAATAAACAGAATCCCTGAGATGGGAAAAGCCCTCCCAGCCCACATTCCATGGAATAAACAGATTCCCTGAGTCTGGAAAA